>JAKZJZ010002889.1:0-12499 GCA_022702705.1 Papilionanthe hookeriana x Papilionanthe teres | reverse complement strand
TTTATCTTGTAGTGTCTTTTAATTTAATTATGGGTTTCGGTTTTGGTTTACGTCCTAAAGGTGTCGGTTTTCATGCAAGCTGTTGTTTATCATGCAAGAAAAATAAAGTGCATTTGCAATAGAATAAGCTGCGATAAAATAAAAGCGTGCACTGGAGGGTCTTCCCGTCATTCCAAGCTGCACTTAAAACACGATTAGAATATTTAAGCAAGTTCCTAGGTAAAGCTAAGGGAAAGGTTTATGGTTTTCTACCAAATTCCTAATCCTATAGTTAGTCATTTCCTATGACGTCTAGGTTCTCATGTTTTTAGTTTGAAGACGATTTTCTTCATCGAAGAACAATTAAGTTCAATTGTTCTTATAAATATCCTATCATATTGAGGAAGTGCTTAAGAAGAATCTTAAACATCTTTTCAATATTTCTAGGATTGTTTTAAGTCCAAATGAATTTAATTGTGTAAGTGAATCGATCGTCAGAGGTTTTCAAATTTTGTTAACTTGCTCGAGTGAACTAGGACATTTGAATATCCTATAAGTGAAGTAGCATTTCATTTTAATGTTCTATTTAGGAGTTATGATAACTAAAGCTCCTAAGGGCAAAATGATATTTAATGATTTGTGATCCAAATTTAAGTTAAATTAATGATTTAAGTTTGGAATAGTGTTGAAGTTATTTTAGATTTATTTCTTCATGTCTTAAGTGAGGTTATTTAATTCAATTTAATTTAATTTAATTTAATTTAATTTAATTCAATTTAATTCAATTTAGTTTGATTTGATTTAATTTAATTCGATTCGATTTAGTTGATTTAATTTCTTAATTTAATTTAGTTTAATTTTTAATTTAATTTAATTTAATTTAATTTAATTTATTTAATTTAATTTAATTTATTTAATTTAATTTAATTTTATTTAATTTATTTAATTCATTTAATTTAATTTAATTCAACTTTTAATCTTAATTTAATTTAATTTAATTTAAAATTTTTGAAAGAGTTTAATGATTTAATTTTTATTTAATGATTAAGTCTTTTAATACTTTAAATTTGAGTTATCATTTTAATTAAGAGTTGAGTATTGATGGGATGATTAAATTTAGGGATTTTTAAATTAAAGAATAAATCTCTTCCTAATAATATCCCTATTTTAATAATTCCGATCTTATTATTCTTCCAAATTCAATTAATTATTTAATTAAGGTTTAATCATTTTAAATTACTTAATGGGTTTCTACCCTTCAATTATTTAAATTTCAATCATCCAAATCAGATTAGGATCAAATATTTTACTTGTTAATTTTTATTAAACCTAAAGTTTTAATTAAGGGTTAAAATTTTGATTACCATTTTGCCCTTTAAGCCTAATAATTTCATAACTCACTAAATTGAACTCAAATGAACTTGAAATTTTTATGTGACTTCACTTATGTGTCAATAAAGACATGAGAGGAGAAAATGTGAATTTTCTGTATTTAATTTATTTATATAATTATTTTTTGTAGAAAAGAGAAATTTCGAGGAAAATTCAATAACATGACCAAGGGAAAGTTTCTGTCCTTAAGAAAATTAGGGGACATTCCTAATGACCAGAGGACCACTTGGACCAAATTTTGTAATTTTTTGAATTATATTTTATTTATTAGAATTATTTTAAGTTCTGGAGTATTAATTAATTTAAAAATAAAATAAATGTTGAAAAATAAATTTTATAATTTTTAAAATTCTCTCTGATATCAAGGATTCCAAAGAACCAAACTTCACAATTTTCTGACCTTTTCTTGATTTATTATAATTATTTTGGTGAAAATGCTAGAAAATATATTTTTTTAATTTTAAAATTACCCTAGAGCTTTAAAAATTAATATCTCACTAAATAGACCTAGGAAAAATATGGGATTTGTTCCTAAGTGATTAAAATTCAAAATGTGACATTTTGGTGAATTTTATTATTTTTGTGATTTTTATTATTTTTTTAATTATTGAAAATATTAAAATAATATTAAAAATCAACTTTTTAGAAAATTGAAATTTTAATTTTCTTAAACTCCCCTGATATCAGAGAGACTCCAAAACCAATTTGGTGAATTTTTGAAAGATATTTTGAAAGTTATGAATTTTTAAAGTTTAAAATGACTAAGTGGCTTAATCAACCTAATTAGTGGGGCTAACCGAGTCCAATTGACCTCAAATTTTTATGATGGGTTCCTCTGATCCTAAAGGTCAGTGGAGAATTGATTTCAAGTCAATTTGATCTATAGTTAACTCTAATTAATTAGAGATCTATTTTGGGTGTTTAAGCGATTAGGGTTAATTTAAGTGAATTAACCCGAATCCTATTTTTCCTAGGGTTCTCTGGTCATATGGAACATCACCAAATTTTCCTAGAATTTATTTTACAACATGCTAATTTTTGGAATTAAAATACTTAAAATAGCAACATGCATTTGAAAAATCAATAACTTTTCATAGGGATGGCCTCCGACTTTGGAAAATTCGGGGAATGTTCCCGAATTCGGAGGCTTAAAAGCTCCTATGGTCTCATGCCATGGTGAATTGTATGAATGCATGGAGAATTAAATGTATGAAGAGAGTAAATAGATTACTAAAAATAAAATACTTGGACAAAATTGAATGATTTCTTTTCCACATTATTCTCCTCTCGTTCACTTGAGCGAGAGGGTATTTTTATTTTATTTTTGTGATTTTTCTACACGGAGATATGAATTTTCCAAGTTTAGGGAATTAAATAAATAGGAAAATACCCTATTTTTCTATTTATCCACGCGGCGCCGCGTCGGCCTCGGCGGCTCCGAATGCACGCGCGGCGCGCTCCCGTTCGACGCCGCCATCCGAGTCGGCAACCCGGGCCCCGCGGTTCTCGTACCGTCTCTCGGTCCGACGCCATCCGAGCCGTTCGTCCGCGCGTGTATTAAATGGACGGCATCCGTTCATCGTCCCCAAGTGTCCTCACCCGAGAGCCGTCCACACTAAATCCTTAAGATCTCACTCGATACTCAACGATTTTTATGTTCTTATGCTCTATGGATTCGTCTTGAAGAGACGAACACATCTATACGGTTATCATGCATTGAAATTAAGGCATTTGAAATGGAGAATCTCCGGAAGCTCGGGATGAAGAATTAATTCATACCTTAGCTGCGAGAGGTGAAGCCTCGATCGAAGATGCTTGGCACGTTCGTTGGAGGCTGCAGGAGGCTAGGGATGAAGCTCTGGGGATGTGGTGAATTGCTTAGGTGTGATTTCCACCAAAGCTGATCACAACCTTTGGAGTGCTGGAACAAGCTCGGGTGACCTGGAGATGGGGCTTTTGCTTGGTGGACACCTTCCCTTGACTCGGTGCGGGTGTAGGACCAATCAATTTGGGGATTGGCTCGCTGTGGAGAAGTGTCCTGGTTTTGGGTGAAATTTCAACTACGAAATTGAGCTCGCAGAGAAGAAATGGCGGGGGGATCTCCTTGGGGATCAAGTGCTCGTGTGTGGGGAGGAGTACGGAACAATTTTGGCGAGTTTCGGTAAGGTACGGTTCGGCACTTCTCATGGCCGAGAAGGTGAGGGGTTTAAATAGGAGATGTTGGAGGGCCTCCCGGGGGAGTTGAGGGCTGGGATCGAGCTGCTCTTGGCATGTGAAGAACAGCCATGGTGGCCACTAGGCATGGGGCGGCTCAGCGAGGGAGAATTCCAAAGTTTGGCTCCTCCCGAGGTTTCGGCCATGGTGTTTTCCGGCGGCACGGTGGCTGGCCGGCCGAGCATTGGTCACCATCTTGTTCGGGTGGGTCGGGCTGGGGTTTAGTGTAGGCGATTGGCAAATGCCATGTGTAAAAGGCTTGGATTAGAATGGAATGGGAGAGGGCTTATTTTGGCTCAAATTGGTCAACCCCTCCACTTGGGCTAGGTGCACCACCCAAGGCTTGGTTTTGGCTGAGGGAAAAGTAATTTGGCTCGGCATAATCGGTAGGGTCGAGTCACCATCCAAGCACGATTAGGCATAAGCATGGTTAAGGGGAATCATGGGAGTGGTTAATCACCTTTAGGAATTAAGGAAAGAGCCTCCTCCTTTTGCCCAAAATGGCATGGTGACATGTAAAGAGGCTCTCATGGCTTGCATATGGCTTGTGCATGGCTCCATGGCTCCATTTGGCTTGGGAAAAGGTTGGGTCAATTTCATAAAAATGGGTTTTAAGAATTTTGGATATTTTGGTGTGAATTTGTATGGGGCTTGATTTGGAATTGTTTGATGATGGAATTATAACTTAGGGAATGGCTTTGATTAAATGGATGGCAAATGGAAATGTCATGTGGGCTTTAGGGCCAAATTTGGGCTCATTGAAATGGTTTTAGATGGGCTTTTAAATGGTTTAGGAAAGTGGGCTTTTGAATTTTAAAATGGATTTTTGGGATGAAATTTTGGTAAAGGCTTGGGCCAAATAATTGTTGAGTTTGGTTTAGGGATGCTTCATGAGTGGTTTGAAACAAATTTGAGGTGATTTGGGTTTGAATTGGGTTGGATATGGGCTTTTTGGTAAAGAGGCTAAAGTGGGCCAAAATGAGCTACCATGGGCCAAAGTTGGGCTAGAGTTGAAATTGATGTAAAATTAATGTTGGGAAATGTTTTTGGGAGTGTTTCAAAGAGGTTTTGGCTTTGGTTGGGTTTTGATTTTGGGGTTTGGGCTCATTTGGGCTAGGTTTAGGTTTAGGTCAAAATTGGGCCTTTTGATTTTGGGTTGAATTTGAGTGGGGTTTGGGTCTAAATTTTGAGCAAATCATGTTAGTGTTTTGTTCATGGGGATGTTAAGAAAGGTTTGGAAAAGATTTGGGGTTAATTGGAGTTGAATTGGGTGAGTTTGGGTTAGGTTTGGGTCATAGGTCCAAATTGGGCTTTAAGGCCAAAAGTGAAATTGGATCCCAATGCCAATCAAATTGGGCTTGGATTTGGTCTAGATTGGTGTTGGGATGTTGAATTGAAGTTTAGAATTGAATTGGACCAGAATTTGGGTCAATTGGGTAGGTTTGGTTTGACATTGGGTTTATTTTGGGTTAAAATGGGTCGAATTGGGGGTTTTGATAAAAGTGGGGTAAATTGACAAAATTGGCCCATGGTGTAGTTGAACAAAATGAAATTGGGAATATTTGGGATTTTCTGGAATTTTCTGGGAATTTTCTGAATTTTTGGATTTTTGGGTCAAAAGGGGTATTTTGGGTATTTGGAAGGTATTGGGGGGTATTTTTGGAATTTTTGATATTTTTGGATATGGATGATCAATTTGAGTGATGTGGAAATGTTTGGGATTGATTTTGGAGAATTTTGGGTAATTTGGAAATTTTTGAGAAATTTGGGCTATTCAGGGCTTTGGGTAGGTTGGCGGGTGTTGGGTCCCGGGGGGTCAAAAATTGAAAATTTGGAAAATTGAAGATTGGGTGGATGTAAGTGGAATGAAATCATTTTTGTTGAGCCATGAAGCCATATCAAGCCCACATGAGCCATGAAGAGACTCATTTGAGGCATTCATTTATGTTGTTCCTAACCTCTTAGCCGAGGCTTAGGGGTTAAGGACCATCCATGTGAATCACTTACATGAGTCGGGAAGTTAAGTTGGGTAAGGGTGTGTTTTTAGGAAGTGTGTGAAAGTGTAGTGCATAGGTGTAGTGTATGTGTAAGTCGGCCCTTTACCGGACCGGGCCGCCGGGGCGGTCCTAAGGCCGAAAGAGTCCTATAGGAACTCATCCTTTAAACTTCCACATTTGATTTCAACCCTCTAGGTGATTAGGGGTCTATAGTCGAGTTTGTGGAGTTTGCGGGGAGTTAAGAAGTGGTTTGAATTTCTAAAGGTGGGTCCCGATTCTAGTCCTCTAAAATAGTCAAAGGAAAAGCCTAAGGCTAGATCCTAAGTACTAAAGAGAAGAAGAGAAGACCTCATCAAAAATGAGGTCAACAACCTCCTGACTCATGAAGGTGATTCACATGGATGGTCTTTAACCCCTAAGCCTTTGGCTAAGAGGGTTAGGAACAACATAGTGGGTGCCCCAAATGAGTCCCTTCATGGCTCATGTGGGCTTGATGTGGCTTCATGGCTCAACCAAAATGATTTCAGTCCACTTACATTCACCCGATCTTGATTTTCCAAATTTTCGATTTTTGACCCCGGGACCCTACACCCGCATAGCCTACCCAAAACCCTTGAAACCACCCAAAATTTGCAAAATCACTTGAATTACCCAAAATTCTCCAAAATCAATCCTAAACATTCCCATATTACTCAAATTGATCATCCATACCCAAAAATACCAAAAATTCCAAAAATACCTCCCAATACCCTCCAAATACCCAAAATGCCCCTCTTAGCCAAAAAATCAAAAAATTTAGAAAATTCCTAGAAAATTCCAGAAAATCCCAAATATTCCCAATTTCATTTTGTTCAACTACACCATGGGCCAATTTTGTCAATTTACCCTACTTTTGTCAAAATCCCCAATTTGACCCATTTTAACCAAAAGTGAACCCAATGTCAAACCAAACCTACCCAATTGACCCAAATTCTGGTCCAATTCAATTCTAAACTTCAATTCAACATCCCCAACACCAATCTAGACTAAATCCAAGTCCAATTTGATTGACATTTGGATCCAATTTCACTTTTGGCCTTAAAGCCCAATTTGGACCCATGACCCAAACTTAACCCAAACTAACCTAATTCAACTCCAATTAACCCCAAATCCTTTCTAAACCCTCCTTAACATTCCCACAAACAAAACACTAACATGATTTGCCCAAAATTTAAACCCAAACCCCACTCAAATTCAACCCAAAGCTAAAAGGCCCAATTTTGACCTAAACCTAAACCTAGCCCATATAGGCCCAAACCCCAAAATCAAGACTCAACCAAAGCCAAAACCTCTTTGAAACACTCCCATAAACATGTCCCAACATTTATTTTACATCAAATTCAACCCTAGCCCAACATTGGCCCAAGTTAGCCCAATTTGACCTATATTGGCCCATTCACCAAGGAAGCCCAAATTCAACCCAATTCGAACCCAAATCACTCCCAACTTGCTTCAAATCACTCATGACACATCCATGAGCTAAACCCAACATTTTTTGGCCCAATCCTTCACAAAATTCCCATCCATAAATTTATTTTCAAACCAAAAGCCCACTTTCTTAAACCTTCCTAAAAGCCCAAACTTCATGCTAAAGCCCATATGACACTCTTCTTCATCATGACTTCAATTAAAATCATCCACTAAGTTCAAATCAATCATCAAATGGTTCCAAATCAAGCCATATGCCAATTCCAATTAAAATGCCAAAATTCACAAAACCCTTTTTCATGAAATTGACTTAACTTTTCCCAAGCCAAAGATGAGCCATGAAGCCATGCATGAGCCACATGGAAGCCATGAGAGCCTCTTTACATGTCACCATGCCATTAATGGCAAAAGGAGGAGCCTCTTTTAAGCCCCCTTAAAAAGGTTTTAACCCTTTTAATGCTTCACCTTAATCCATGATTAATCAAAATATTCATGGATGGTGACCTCTCCACCCTTTTCTAGCTGATTCACTCGATCCTCCCTCGGCCAAATCAGCCATGGAAGGGTGCACCAAACCCAAAATGGTGGGTTGACCCATTTGGACCCAAAATGAGCCTCTCCCCATACCATTTCAATCCAAGCACTTTACACATGTCCAAGCCCAATTGACTTCACCATTGCCAAGCCCTGACCTTCCTAGTCAAGATGGTGACCCTTGCTCTCGGCCGGCCGCACAGGTCGCCGGAAAACTCCATGGCCGAGACATAGGGAGAAGCCGAACTTGGAATTCTCACCTGCTTGAGCTGCCCCATGCCCGATGGCCACCATGGGCTGTTCTTCTCATCACCGGAGCGGTCGATCCCAAGCCCTAACTCCCACAGGGAGAGCCTCCGACCATGCCTATTTAAACACCACCTCCTCTCGGCCATGAGAGGTGCTTGAACCGGACCTTAAGGAAACTCTGCCAAAATCATTCCGGATCACTCTCCACACATAGAGCACTTGATCCCCACTGAATTCCGGCCCGATTCCCTCCAGGTGAGCTCGATTTTGAGCTCGAACTTCAGCACAAAACCGGGACACTTCTCCGCGGTGGATCAATCCCCAAGTTGACTGGTCCTACACCTTCACCGGACCGAGAGGAGAAGTTTCCCCTGAAAGCCCCATCCCCGAGGCCACCCAGGTTGTTCCAGCCTCGAAGCTTTGTGATCGGATGTGGTCACTTTCATAGCTAGAGCGATTCACCGAGCCGAGGGACTTCATGCGGAGCTTCGTCGGGATCCGATCGAAGGTGACACAACTCTCGTATCGAAGCTTCACTTCTGCGAGCAAAGGTATGGACTCACTCTTCTTCCCGAGCTTACGGAGATTCTCCATTTAATTTGAGTCGATTTAAATACATGTTTACCGTATGGATGTGTTCGTCTCCTCGAGACGAATCCATAGAAGCATAAGAACACGAAAATCCGTTGAGAATCGAGTGAGAAATTAGGGTTAGAAGGTTGACGGTCACGGGTGCACACCAGTCGTAGACGATGACCATGAGCCGTCGGATCGAGCGTGTATCGAGTGGACGGTCTGGATTGAGTCGGACAGCGTGTTGGTACATGATTCGCGGGGCCCTGGATCGCTGAGTTGGATGGCGGCGTCGAATCAGAAAGCGCCACGCAGCGCTTCGGAGCTGCCTAGGATGAGTCAGCGCCGCCGTTTTAAATAGAAAATTAGGGTATTTTCTTATTTATTTAATTCCCTAAACTTCAAAAATGCATAACTTTGTGTAGAAAAATCAGAAAAATAAAATAAAAATACCTTCTTGCTCAGTGAACAGAGGAGAATAATGTGGAAAAGAAATCATTTAATTTCATCAAGTATTTTATTTTTAATAATTCATTTACTGTCTGCATTGTTTTAATTCTCCATGCATATAAGAAATTCACCATGGCATGAGACCATAGGGCTTTTGAAGCCTCCGAATTTGGGAACATTCCCTGAATTTTCCAAAGTCGAGGCCATCTCTATGAGAAGTTATTGATTTTTCAAATTCATGTTACTGTTTTGAGTATTTTAAATCCAATAATTAGCATGTTGTGAAATAAATTCTAGGAAAATTTGGTGATGTTTCTTATGATCAAAGGACCCTAGGAAAAATAGGTTTTGAATTAATCCACTTGGAATAACCCTAATTGGCTTAAACACCCAAAATAGGTCCTTAATTAATTAGAGCTAATCATGCATCAAATTGACTTGAAATCAATTCTCCACTGACCTTTAGGATCAGAGGAACCCACCATAAAAGTTTGAAGTCGATTGGGTTTGGTTAGCCCTATCAAATAGGTTGATTAAGCCATTTAGCCAATTTAAACTTTAAAAATTCATAACTTTCAAAATGCTTTTCAAAAATTTACCAAATTGGTTTTGGAGCCTCTCTGATATCAGGGGAATTTAAGAAAATTAAAATTGCAATTTTCTAAAAAAGTTGATTTTTTGCATTATTTTAATATTTTTAATAATTAAAAAATAATAAAAATCACAAAAATAATAAAATTCACCAAAATGTCTCATTTTGAATTTTAATCACATAGGAACAAACCCCATATTTTTCTTAGGTCTCTATGATGAGTTATTAAATTTTAAAGCCCTAGGGTAATTTTTAAAATTAAAAAAACGTATTTTCTAGCATTTCCACAAAAATAATTATAATAAATCAGAGAAAAATCAGAAAATTGTGAAAATTGGTTCTCTGATTTTCTTGATATAAGAGAGATTTTTAAAAAATATGAAATTCATTTTTAAACCTTTATTTTATTTTTAAATTAATTAATACTCCAAAACTCAAAATAATTATAATAAAAAGAATATAATTCAAAAAATCACCAAAATTGGTCCAAGTGTTCCTCTGGTCATTAGGAATGTCCCATAATTTTCTTAAGGACAGAAATTTTCCCTTGGTCATATTATTAAATTTTCCTTGGAAATCCCTATTTTTCACCAAAAATAATTACATAAATAAATTAAATACAGAAAAATCATATTTTCTCCTCTAATGTCTTTATTGACATATGAGTGAAGTCACATAAAAATTTCAAATTCATTTAAGCTCAATTTAGTGAGTTATGGAATTATTAAGCTTGAAGGGCAAAATGGTAATTAAAATTTTAACCCTTAATTAAAAAACTTTAGGCTTAATAAAATTAAAAGAGTAAAATATTTGATCTTAATTTGTTTTGGATGATTGAAATTTAAATAATTAAAGGGTAGAAACCTACTAAACAATTCAAAAATAATTGAAATAAACTTTAATTAAATAATTAATTAAATTTGGAAGAATAATAAAATTGGAATTATTAAAATAGGGATATTATTAGGAAGAGATTTGTTCTTTAATTTAAGAATCCCTAAATTAATCATCTCAATAATATTTAACTCTTACTTAAAATGATAATTCAAATTTAAGATTTAAAAGGCTAAAAGACTTAATCATTAAATTAAATTAAAGTTAAATTATTTAAATTAAATCCTTTTAAAATTTCAATTAAATGAATACTTTTACAATTAAAATTAAATCATCTTTAAAACATAAAAAATAAAAAATCAAATTAAATTAAAAATAAAATTAAATTAAAATTTAAATTAAATTAAATTAAAATTAAATTAAATTAAATAAATCAAATTAAATTAAAATTAAAACTAAATCAAATTAAATTAAATTAAATTAAATTAAATTAAAAATAACATCACCTAAGACATAAAGAATTCAAAAATAAACCTAAAACAACTTGAACACTATTCCAAACTTAAATATATTAACTGAAATTAAATCAAATCATAAATCACTTGAACGTTAATTTGCCCTCAAAAGCTCATGTTGTCATAACTCCTAAATGGAGTATTAAGTGAAGTGTTACTTCACTTATAGGATATTCAAATGTCCTAATTCACTGAGCAAGATAACAAACTTGAACTCCCGGATGATTAATTCATTTGTATAATTAAATTCTCTTGGACTTAAAACAATCCTAGAAATATTGAAAAGATGTTTAAGATTCGTCTTAAGCACTTCCTCGATATGATAGGATATTTATAAGAACAATTGAACTTAGTTGTTCTTTGATGAAGAAAATCGTCCTCGAACCAAAATACGAGAACCTAGACGTCATAGGAGATGACTAGCGTATAGGAGTAGGACCTTGGTAGAAAACCATAACCCTTCCCTTAGCTTTACTCAGGAACTTGCTTTAAATGCTTAAATATTCCAATTGTGTTTTAAGTGCGGCTTGGGATGACGGGAAGACCCTCCGGGTACGCTTTTATTTTATTGCAATTTACCTTATTGTAATTTATTTAATCGCATCGCACTTACTTTTCTTGCATGATAAACAACTGTTGCATGAAAACCCACACCTTTAGGATAGTCTCTAAAACTGAAACCAATACTAAATTAAAAGTCATTACAAGAAATTTCAAGAACCCAGGTAATATAAACCCTGTTTAATGTTTTCATATTAAACAGGGGAATTTGTCGGCTTATAAAATTGGTTCGCAGACCAAACGGATGTCACAAACTTCTCTAGTTTATTTAATCGAGCCTCATTATCAAGCAGTGAGTCTATTCTTCGGGATAGATACACGGTTTGTAGTGCGGCGCTCGTTTATATAAACTATTCGGGATGTGAGATCAGTTTGATTTCATATCTTAAAATTTTCAAATTTAAAATTATTTTCAAAATCAAATACTACTTCTTTAAATTATTTATTTAAATTAAATTAAAATTCGCCGACAATTTCTGTGGGCGACCCCCTTTTCAAAATAAAACACTCAATCTTAAAATAAGCCGTTCAATCCTCTTCTTTCCTTTTCGTCTTGAACACTTAATTTTATGTTAGGAACGAATTCCCCAAGATTTTCTTCAAGTACCTCTTCAAAAATCTGCCAAAACTCTTCAATTTAAAATGAACCGACATAGGGCACCGGCGGCGCCCGATAGTGGCGCCGGCGGCGCCCTATCGTGCCAATAATTCTGGAGGTTTGGGAATAGGGCGTCGGCGGCACCAGTGGCTGTTTTCCACCAAATTGCTCCATTTTGCTTCAAATTCGTTCCTTTTTGTATCTTTTCGCTCCAATCACCTATATTCATCATACCTGCAACAACTCTTGAAAAATACCTTCCTTTAAAGTGCAATATCACCAAAAATAAGTAAAAACATATAGCCAAACTTAAACTATTACTTCTCCTCAAGTAATCATTTTACTACATAAAATATAACTTTAGGCAATGTACATTTCAATTGTAAGAGACTAAAATTTTTCATCCAAAAGAATATAGTAATTAGATTTTCAGAAAAAGTTTAGCAACTCAGGTCAACATTACAAGTATAAAAACATTCAGTAATCAAGTCTAAGAGTTCTAGTCTTCTATTTATTTCAAGATGAACCATAATTTGTTATATTA
>JAKZJZ010002888.1:0-12499 GCA_022702705.1 Papilionanthe hookeriana x Papilionanthe teres | reverse complement strand
AGTATCTTGCTTGACCACGAACGGTCCTTCCCAGTGGGTTCAAATTTTCCTCCTATCTTGCGGTGTGCGAGAATAGGTCTCTTGAGAACGAGAACTAAATCACTGACTTTGAAGGTTCTTGGGCGGACCGGTTTGTCATGGGCTTGAACCATCTTAGCTTGGTATAGTTCTAAATTCGTTGCGCTGCAAGTCTTTTCCCTTCAAGCTTTCTAATTCTTCGAGTCGTAGTACGGCGTTTTCTTCGTCGTGATCTTGTTTGCAAGTTGCAATTACGAGTGAAGGAAGGCTGAACCTCTAAAGGTAACACTTGCCTCGGACCCATACACCGAGAGCGTAAGGTGTAGCTTGAGTAGGAGTTACGAAGGTTGTCCGGTAGGCCATAAGGCTTCTAACAATTTCTCGTGCCAATTTCTCTTATTATCGTCCGAGGTTTTCTTTAAGATTTGAACGAGAGTTTTATTAAAAGCCTCGGCGAGGCCGTTTGCTCTTGGGTAGTAAATTGTTGAGTATCGCCGGTCGATTCAGTGTCTCACGACAAAATTGTTGATTTGTGTGCTTCGAATGCGACCGCATTATACGAGATGATCTGCGCGGCACTCCGAAACGGTAGACAACTTGGTTCTTGAAAAGCTGTAGCACGTGGTGTGCTTTCACTTCTCTAAGTGGGACGCTACTGCCTTGGAAAAGTAATGCGTAGCTGCAAGAATGAAACGATGTCCTTTTGAAGATGGTGGTTCTATCGGACCCATTATATACGTACTCGAACATTCGAATGGCCACGACGCAATTGTCGGGTGTAGCACATTTGGAGGTTGGTGTAGAACCACTCCGTGCACTTGGCATTGGTGACGGCTCTTGGCGATTTTCATGCGGTCGGTCATCATCGAGGGCCGGTAGTACCCTAGTCTTTTAATTTTCATCTTCATTTTTGGACCCGGCTGGTGAGCGCCACGGAGTCTCGAATGCACCTCTTTAACGATTTCACGGGCCTCGGACCCGCTTAGGCACCTTAGCCACATTTGATCAAAAGACCTTACGTATAATGTGTTGTTTATTAATGCGTAAGACGAGTTCTTTTCTTGATCGATGGGCTAGCGACCTATCGTCCGGTAGCTTTCTGTTTGCGGGTAGTGTCATCGATAGGCATCGCTCGATCTTCGTGTTTTTACGTCACTGCTTGCAGCTGATTCTTTTTCTTTTTCGATTTGTGTATCATGTACTATGTCGAGTCTGTGATAGGACACGACGTCAGTGAGTGACACTTCCACTGATTCATCTTGCAAACGAGCAAATTCTTTTGCGAGACGGGCTAAAGCATCTGCTTTAAAGCATTCTCTTTTCTAGGAATTTTGTAGATTGTCACATTTGGAATCATGTTCAACAGTATGTATAGCATCTTGGAAGTATTGTTCGAGTCTTGGCTTTAAAAATTCTGTATTGTCCGCGATACGTTGAATGATTAATCGTGAATCCCCGTAGATGTTGATGTCTGTTATCCCCATTTGAATGGTTAATTCCAATCCCGTTATGAGGGCTTCGTATTCGCTTCGTTGTTTGTACACGGTTCCGTCGAGTGGTAGGAGTATCTTAACATCCCCCGCTCAGGTGTTATAAAGATTAGCCCGATTCTGCCTTCACAGGCACTTTATCACTTGCGATTCTTCGTCTTTGTGTGCTTGAAGATGCTCCAGTCGAAATACAATTCCCAACGTCGATCATCGAGGTCTTCTAGGTTCATTATTTGTTCATACGGCGGATCGTCGTTGAGAGGAGATTCGGCGGCGAAAGGGTGTCTTTGCGAGGAAGTACTGCTAAGACTTGTCCCTTTACGGCACGCGAGAGGCACGAAAGTTATATCGAATTGCAATAATATCATTGACCATGCGGCAAGTCTGCCGGAAAGTGTTGGACGAGTCATCGAGTATTGCGATGGATTAAACTTCGAAATCGAAGTTGACCTTATGAGAAAGCATGTAGTGCTCGAGCTTTTGAGCGGCGAAGATCGGGGCCGAACAATGCTTTTCAATTGCGGGATACCTTACTTCCGTCGGAAGTAAACGACGGCTTAAGTAGTAAAGAGCATTTTCTTTACCCTCATCATTGACACAGGCTAACAGGGCTCAGAGGAGTCGTCTAGAGCCGCGGTGTAAAGTATCGATGATCACACGAGGCTCAGGGCTGCTAAGACGAGGAGGTGTCATTAAATATTGTTTAATGTCTTCGAAGGCCTTACGGCATTTCTCTTCCCGAATAAATTTGGCGTCCTTTTTAACTAGTGCGAGAAAGGTGACACCTACTGACGAGTTTGAGATAAAGCGTCGAAGATATGCCGAGCTTCCCTTGAAAAGATCGTAGTTGTTTTAAGGTTTTGGGAGGCGGCATTTCTAAGATGGCTTTAATCTTCTCCGGGTCGATTTCAATTCCACGATGTCGGACAACGAATCCTAAGAATTTCCGGAGGTGACGCCGAAGGCGCATTTAAGGGATTCATCTTAAGGTTAAATTGTCTTAATCGTTCGAAAACAATTCTCGAATCATACGAATTGGTTTTCCTTTACTTTGCTTTTGATGACGACATCGTCCACGTAGCATTCGACTTGATTGTGGATGAGATCATCAAAAATTCTTGTCATTGCTCTTTGGTAAGTTGCTCCTGCGTTCTTCGATCCGAATGGCATCAGCTGTGTAGCAAAATACTCCGATCGGCGTTACGAATGCTTTGTAAGCTTTTCATCTTACTGGAGCCATTTTTATACGGTTGTATCACGAAGATCCATCCATGAATGAGAATATTTCATGTGTCGAAGCGATATCGATCATCGATTCCGGAATCGGTAGAGGAATTCATCTTTTGGACATGCCTTGTTTAAATCTCCGAAGTCCACACAAATTCCGATCCGACCATTCTTCTTTCGGCTGGCACCACATTGGCTAACCGAGTCGGGTATTGTTCTTCACGGACAAATTTAGCGTCTATTAGCTTTTTAACTTCGGTATGACTTGTTGTTCGATTTCCGGACGCATTCTTACGGGACCTTGTCGGCGGAACGAGTAGGATCCACTCCTAGCTTATGGACTGCAACCTCGGGGCTAATCCCGGCATTTCATCGTAGTTCCAAGCAAAACGGTCCTTAAATTCCATTAATAACTTGATTATTTCTTCGGAGTCTTCTTTATTGAGTAAGGAGCTAACAAAGGTAAGTCTGAGGCTCTTCGCTAGTACCTAAGTTAACTTCCGTTAACTCATCTATTGTAGATTTGATTTCTTCTTCGAATTACGGTGGAGCGTCTCCGATTTGTAAATCTTCGAGTTCGTCTGTAGTTTCCATGCGGTTTTCATTGGATTTGCAAGTGACAACCAAGCAAAATTCGGTATCGTCAGCTGACCTACTGTGCTGAGAATCCGGAGTCCATACTTTGAATTGGGAGGACGGCGGAGTTATTCCATAACTTTTCAAAATGTTGTGATTGGCCTTTTGTCCATTGTCGAGGTAAGAAACCACGTTGAATTAAATTTTGAACACGGGGAGAGTACCACTCGAAAGGTAATTCCATTAATTCGATGAAGTGACATCTTCGAATTGTACATTATTTTCGGTTTTGGAGGAAGAAGCACCACGGTAGAATTTGATCGGCTTTGCACCGTCACTACGTACCTCTTTGACCTCCATACCCTCGATCTTATTAGAATGGATCGGAGTTAGGGTCATAGTATGTACGTAGTGGTTAATCTTCTCGTACATTGATTTGTATTCTTCGTTCTTTTCATCTTCGAGGGAGATCTTGTATTGCGGCTTCTTTCGACTTATTGTTCTTGCTTCTTGCTTGATTTCTTTTTCTTCTTGGAACTATCATCCCGATCAACATTGATGGTTGGTTTCTTCAGTCCGATTGTCCTAGTGTCTCTACCACGGCCTCGTCCCGGCCTCGACCTCGGATGCGAGTTGTGGAGAAACCTTCACCATCTCGCCGGAAGGGAGTGGTGAGTGGTGATTGGACTAGAACTTCGGGTTCTTCGTTGTCACGAACTTTCTTTGCTTTATTTGTTACGGTATCTACTGGAGAAGATTGTTTTCTTTGGCGGTGCATAATAAAGTTGCATCTTCATGGATTCCGATTTCATGTACGGAGAATGGTTGTAAGTCTCCTTTGATGCCTTTGTTCCCTCCATCGTAGTACTTGATGCATCGATGCAGAGATGATGGTACCATCCTGTTTTCATGTATCCATGGTCGGCCCGAGTAGAGCGTTGAACGACGTTTCGAATCGATTATATGAAATTTTGCGGTTGTCTTTGCTAAATCACCGGTCTTCATCGGTAGCGTTATTGACCGAGGGCTCTTTCTCCTTTACGGTTGAATCCTCTTAATAACATTTTGTCGGCCTCGAGCTCGCGAGCATCGATTTCCAAGTATCTTTAGTGTTCGAAGACTCATTATATTGATTGATGCTCCTGGATCCACCAATACTGCGGAGAGCGTAAACTTCCCGATTATGAGCGAAATGTACAACGGTCGGTTGTGATGCTGCATCCCTAGTAGTAGGTCATTGTACGTGAAGGTAACACCTCGCTTGTTCCTTTAACGAGCAAACCTCATCTAAGGAATCTCCGGCCATTTGAGCTAAGCAATTTCCGGATCGAGTAAGGCCTTGATCGAGCTTCTCTCATCTCCTTTGATAAGATGAGAGCATCGTAGATGCTCGGTTTGGCCGTAGTTTCTAAGATGGGCTAGCACGTTGTAGTCACTTTGTTCTCATGCGTCTCGGCTTCTTCTCGAATGGGTATGTCTTCTGTCGGGGTTGGTTCTTCTTGAACAACCACCGCTTTCCTTTGTCTTTTGGACCCATTCTTGGAGGTAGAACTTTTCCACTTCTTAGGTTGACTTCGTAATTTCTTCGAATCTAGTATTGAGTTTGTCGGTGTTTCCTCACTGAATCGGAATGAGTGGCTCTTACGGATTATCTTCAAAATCCGAAGGCTCCAACTCTATCGTAGCTGGAGCTCCTCGAAACTCGCGAGATAGATCCGTTGCTTGTTGAGCTCTCGTAGCCTCCTTGATGGATGCCTTCTTCGTCATTGTGATCGTCGAGATCATGTATGATTTGAGAATTGTTGTTGGTATCGAAATCGACGCCGGATTGTCGCTAGTTACGTAATCGTTAGAAACGGTCAAAACGTAGCCAACGCCATCACCCTTATCATTATATGATCCCACCGAAGTGAGCGAGATAATCATACAAAATCGGAGGTTCGAGGGATTTCTCCCCAGAATCGGAAACAACTATCCTAGGATAAGCGGCCCCCAGTCTAGCCTTAGGAATCTCGGTCCCCTCTTCTTCGTCGATTTTCTTCTTCTCTTCGATTTTCTCCTGTCGAGGTGGTTCTTCCATCGCGAGTGATAGTACCGGCAACGGGTCTCGAACTACGAATTGAAGCTCGCACGAAGCGGTTCGGATGTTGTCTAAAATCTTCTTCGAAGATCTCGTCGAGGCGGTAGTCCATCCATCGTCGGTTGCATAGGGATCTATCGGAATGACGGGATCGGTTGAGATAACATTGACGGAACCTCCTTTACGGGGTTCCTTCATGTACTCCTTCGGGATTGTTATATTTCCTTTCCGAAGGTTGTCGTTGAGCCGACTTTTGAAGGTAATGCGGTCTTCCATCTTGTGCCCGAAGCATCCAGATGGTAGGGGCGAAAGTTGGGATCACCTTTCTTGTTGACTTCCTCTGGTCTTTTGGGCTGCAGCGGTGGAAATCTGGAGTTTTCATTAAGCTACGGAACATCTTTGATGCTTGCTTCATTTTTGAACGGATATTCTCTGCTCGAAGCTCCCTCGATGTACGTTGCGGACGAGACGGTTGTTCATACTTGCGGAGACAGTGATCGCTGGACCGGGGTTCTTGGTAATTTTGTTGTGGTTCTTGCGGCCGTTACGGTGGTATTTGCATCGGTTGTTTGCCTTTGTCAGTCTTCGCAACGACCCAGATTTCTTTTCGAAAGTCTTCACGAAGCACGCTTGTCCGTCTTGTCGGCGAAACTTAATTGCTTCGCCTCTTCTTGCAAGCTTCCGGCCTTGCTTAACAACTTCTCAAAAGTCTTAATAGTGAATCCCTTGAGGAGAAGTGCTTTATCGGGCCGTGAATGCTTTTAAGCGAGATGCCGTGTGCATGTTGTTCTTGCGGTTGTGGTTCACACTTCATACTTAAATTTCTCCATCGAAGTATGTAATCCACTAGAGTTTCATTCGGCCTTTGTTTCTCTACCACTAAATCACCATAGTGATGTGGTGCTTGAGCTCCGACAAATCGCTTAATGAAGAGGCTCTCTAGCTGCGAGAATGTCTTTACGGATCCGTTGGGTAATTCGCATACCGGTCGAAGGCGATTCACGACGGACTGCTAACGAAGCTGTCGGAAGAGTAGCGCATCGCTCCCGCCGGCATTGCAACAAGCGGCACGAAAGTGTGCGACATGTCGTCGGGGGTTCCCGGTTCCGTCGAAGGTCTTAAACGAGAGGTGGTACGAAGCCCTTTGGGTATTGGACGGCGTCGAATTCTTCGGGTAAGGTCTGCCGTCCGAATAGATGTCCGTTCTTCGATTGTGCTTAGGGCTTCTCGCACTGTTGTTCTACCAAGTTCTTGATATCCTTTTCGGGGATCATACTTTGTGTTGTATCCTTTTCGGTTTAGTCGTCCCCATTGACGGATGTAATCTCCTTTCCTCAGTCTACGATGTGAATGACTTCGGGGGTGTCTCTCATGTGGTTGTACTTGACTTTGGAGAGTGGCTAGAGCTACGGCCATCTCTTCCATCCTCTTCGCCATTTGAGCGATCGTGTCGTCCTTTTCCTGAAGCTGTCTCTTCATCGGTTCGGCTCCTCTCTTCTGCGCGTGCGGGAGCACCTTGAGAAGATGATGAAGCTCGTGTCTCAACCATGTTGATTTACGCATATTCATTGTCCATGAATTCCGATGAGTCGATCTCGTCTCCGAACTTTTCTTCTCTTTCTTTTGCCATGACCGTCGGATGTCGGTTCTCGGCTTTTCCATGGCATCTTCTAGCGGAGCTTTCTGTGTATCTTTGTGGTTGTCATGCGATGGTTGCGGGTCCTTTTTCACGAGTCCCCTTCATCGCGGTAGCACTTTCTTCGGATTCCGACCTCTGGCGAGACTTTCTTTCTCGAGTTGCTTGTTTCGATCTCGAGCTGCCCGTAGTGGGACGCCACACCATCCTTCAGCGGCGGAAGGTCGCATGACCGGATGGTCGCATCGGCCGAATGCTTGGAAGGTGGTATCCTCCTGTCTGTAACACGATACTACGACGGGCGGGCTAGCCTTCATTCTCTTGCTTGGCTTTTCCATCATGACGGCGGGTTCTACTCGGGGCCGAGACGGGATTTGGCCGGCACCCGCCACATCCTTCGTAGAATTTCGACACGGGGCGATTTTCCTTCTTCGCTAGCATTCTACCAAAGTTTGCGGTCGAGCGAACGGCGTAGTTCTGATTCTTTTCTTGCGGTATCGTTGTAGTATGCGGGTGCGTGGTAATGTGGCGACAATCTTTCGAACATTCTCTTCATCCTCTGCGGCGGAGAGGGGATGGAACTGCTTCCTCCCGAAAGTGGTATGTAGTCGGGCGGTGGTGTATATTCGGTAGCGGTGTATATTACGGTAACTGCGGAATTTCCTCGGGAAGCGATCTCGGCGGCTGCGGCTTCCACTGGCGATCCTACTATTTCTATTTCTTCTTTGGGTCTTTGTCGGCGACGGAATCTTCGAGCTGGACCCGATTTCGAAGACGGAAGGTCTTACGGGAAGATCCAGTACCCTCCGCGGTAACGGGTTTACCATAGTTACGGATTTCTTTCCCCTTTGATTTGGCGAGAGTCGGGGTAGGTGCGAAGCGACTAGACCGGTGGGGGTAGTGAGAGCAGGTCCTCCTGCGGACGGCGGTGCTCCTCCTAGTCGGGACCCTTTGCGGGGAGGAAACTCTTGGGTCGACCTGAGGTTGAACTCGAGCGGTGGTTCCTCGGCTTCGGATACCTTGTTCGTCGGTGCGAAGAGGGAGACGTCGGTGACCTTGACGTTCGTGTTTTCGAATCCTTGTCCGAATCGGATGACCCCATTGTCGGGCGGCTCATCCTTATAGACGGCGAAGTCCAGTCCGTTGGTGAAGGAGAAAATCGGTTTCGGGGCTTCCATTTCTGCGAGTAGATTCTGGTTGTCGATCCGAAGTTATGCTTCTTTTCTTTAGGACGAAAAGGAATTGAAAAGAGTCAGAACGCATTCTTTGTTCATGTATTTATACGAATTATTGTTAAAAGAATCACTTATTAGAGGGTTTGTTTATTTAGAACGGAATGTTCGAAGGTGTAGAGAAGGTAAGGAATCGATTCGAAAGGAAAAGAAAGTCTTAAGCGAAGACTTCCCGAGCTCGAAGGATCACTCTAAGCTAACACCTATTGGGGGTCCACCCACCTCGAAATGAGGTAAAAGGATCTCGGAACCTCTCTGTTTAGGGGTGTCTAAACGGTGGCTCCTAAATCCGAGAGAATGTTGGCTATACTTGTTCAAGATAGAAATGAACATAGTATTCCAACGGAAAGAAGGGTAGTTTGATCCATTAGGGACATGGATACACTACCGATTTTGAAAACGAAATTATTTGATTATAATGGAGAGAGGAATTCTCCCAGCGGAGTCGCGGAAATCCTGTCGGCATATTTTTAGGTCGTGTTTTATTTTGAAGAGGGGTCGCCTAACAGAAATCTGTCGGCGAATTTTTAATTTAATTAAAATAAATAATTTGAAAAGTAGTATTTGATTTTGAAAATAATTTTTAAATTTGAAGGTTTTAAGATATGAGATTAAGCAGACCTCGCATCCCAAATAGTTTATATAAACGAGCACCGCACCACAAGCCGTGTATCTATCCTAAGGATAGACACAACGCTTGATGGTGGGGCTTGATTAAATAAACTAGAAGATTAGTGACATCCGTTTGGTCTGCGAACCAATTTTATAAGCAGACAAGTTTCCACTGCTTAATATGAAAACATTAAACGAGGGTTTATATTACACGGGTTCTTTAAAATTCCCTATAAGGGCAAGCCACTATAGTTAATTACATCTTAAGTGACGGGAATCACCTAGAAAACTCTCGATAATAATCAATGATTACTGCTCTCGAGAATTTGAAGTTTAAGGTTTTCGAAGATTGAATTTTGGAGTTTCGATAGGGAATGGATCAAATTTTTGGAACATTTTGTTTTGTGAATCCGAAAGGAAGAAAGGTAGGAGAAATCATCGATTCGAAGTGAACTTCGATAATTTCCCGACTATCACTATCGTTTGGCTTGAATTTAGGAAAGTCCTAATGTTTATTTGATATTTCGATCTTGCCGATTTCGATTAATTAGGGCTTATATTTGTATGATAAAATCAAACAAATAGCTTCAGAAGATGTGAGGGTTTATTGTCGTATCGGACGACTACCTCGGAATCCTAAGACCGGTTAGGGCTTAATTTGCGATACAAATGCACTAACGAAGAGTTGAGGATTTATGTTGCACTTAGGCGAAGCTACCTCGAAGTCCTATGGCTTGGTTGTTTTAATTCTAGGAAAGTTTTCTTGAAGTAGACTCGGGTTTTCTTGCGATGACGATGGTCGTCTTGCCCACCATGCTCAGAGCTCCTTGTTGTTGCGAGAGGTTTAGTTTTAGAAATCATAAATCGAGGAGTTGAGAAAAGTGTTTTGGTTTAGAGAAAATCTTAATTTCCGAGTGTTTTTTATGTTTTATTTAAAACAAATCTTAAAGTTGATTATAACGACACAGGTTAAGATCCGCGGTTCCATCCTTCGGCATCATTATTTTTATCGGATTCACTTAGTCCGGATGAGTTGCTAAACTCAGTTGAATGAGTTCCACACTTTCATTTAGACCAGTGGGAAATCCCGTTAGCGACACGTAGGTTACATCATCAGAGGTATTCCCGATCATCCAACGGGACGTTTTAATTTAGTTGTAATTGTAGTTTTGTGTTACGTTTTGTGATTAAATTTTGAGTTGTTTTATATTTTGAAATGTTGTGGCGGTGAATTTTATCTTGCGATGACTTTTAACTTAGTTTTGGTTTCGAGTTTTAGGGGTCTATCCTAAAGGTGTGGGTTTTCATGCAACAGTTGTTTTATCGTACAAGAAAAGTAAAATGCATTTGCGATAAAGTAAATTGCGAAAGTAAATTGCAAGAAAGTAAATTGCGATAAAATAAAAGCGTACTGGAGGGTCTTCCCGTCATCTCAAGTGCACTTAAAACACGATTAGAATATTTAAGCGAGTTCCTAGGTAAAGGTAAGGGAAAGGTTATGGTTTTCTACCAAATTCCTAATCCTATATTTAGTCATCTCCTATGACGTCTAGGTTCTTTGGGTTTTGGTTTAAGGACGATTTTCTTCATCGAAGAATAATCGAATTCGATTGTTCTTATAAATATCCTATCATATTGAGGAAGTGCTTAAGAAGGATCTTAAACATCTTTTCAATATTTCTAGGATTGTTTTAAGTCCGAATGAATTTAATTATATAAATGAATCGATCATCCGAGGATTTTCAGAGTCTTGTTAACTTGCTTTCGGTGAACTAGGACATTTGAATATCCTATGAGTGAAGTAACACTTCATTTAATGTTTCATTTAGGAGTTATAATAATCAAAGCTTTCGAGGGTAAATTAGTATTAGAATGATTTGATTTAAGTTAAAGGGTTTAAATTTGGAATAGTGTTGAAGTTGCTTTATATTTAGTTTAATTTAATTTAATTTGATTTGATGTTTAATTAATTTGATTTAATTTAATTTAATTTAATTATTTAATTTAATTTAATTTAATTTAATTTAATTATTTAATTTAATTTAATTTTTAATTTAATTTAATTTAATTATTTAATTTAATTTAATTTATTATTTAATTTAATTTAATTTAATTGTTTAATTTAATTTAATTTAATTTAATTTAATTTAATTTAATTGTTTAATTTAATTTAATTTAATTTTAATTAATTTAATTTAATTGTTTAATTTAATTTAATTTAATTATTAAATTTAATTTAATCTTAATTTAATTTATCTTTAATTTACTTTATTTTTAATTTTAATTGAAATTTCAAAAGATTTTTGATAATTTAATTAAGTCTTTTAATATTTTAAATTTGAGTTATCATTTTAATTAAAAATTGAGTATTAGTTGATATAATTAATTTAGGGATTTTTAAATTAAAGAATAAATCTCTTCCTAATAAAGATCCCTTATTTTAATAATTCCAATTTTATTATTCTTCCAAATTTAATCTATTATTTAATTAAAGTTTAATCATTTTAAAATTATTTAATGGGTTTCTACCCTTTAATTATTTAAATTTCAATCATCAAATCAGATTAGGATCAAATATTTTACTTGTTGATTTTTTATTAAACCTAAAGTTTTAATTAAGGATTAAAGATTTAATTACCATTTTACCCTTTAAGCTTAATAATTTCATAACTCACTAAATTGAACTCAAATGAACTTGAAATTTTTATGTGACTTCACTCATATGTCGATAAAGACATGAGAGGAGAAAATGTGATTTTTCTGTATTTAATTTATTTATATAATTATTTTTGGTGGAAAATAGAGATTTTCAAGGAAAATTTGATAACATGACCAAGAGAAAGTTTCAGTCCTTAAGAAAATTAGGGGACATTCCTAATGACCAGAGAAGCACTTGGACCAATTTTGGTGATTTTTTGAATTATATTATTTTTATTATAATTATTTTGAGTTTTGGAGTGTTAATTAATTTAAAAATAAAATAAATGTTGAAAAATGGATTTTATATTTTTCAAAAATCTCTCTGATATCAAGGAAACCAGAGAATCAAATTTTGCAATTTTCTGATTTTTCTATGATTTATAATAATTATTTTAGTGAAAATGCTAGAAAATACATTTTTTTTAATTTTAAAATTACCCTAGGGCTTTAAAATTTAATATCTCACTAAATAGACTTAGGAAAAATGTGGGATTTGTTCCTAAGTGATTAAAATTCAAAATGTGACATTTTGGTGAATTTTATTATTTTTGTGATTTTTATTATTTTTTAATTATTAAAAATATTAAAATATTATTAAAAATCAACTTTTTTAGAAAATTGAAATTTTAATTTTCTTAGGTTCCCCTGATATCAGAGAGGCTCCAAAACCAATTTGGTGAATTTTTAAAAAGTATTTTAAAAGTTATGAATTTTTAAAGTTTAAAATGGCTAAGTGGCTTAATCAGCCCGATTAGTGGGGCTAACCGAAGTCCGATTGACCTCAAATTTTTATGGTGGATTCCTCTGATCCTAAAGGTCAGTGGAGAATTGATTTCAAGTCAATTTGATACCTGGTTAACTCTAATTAATTAAAGACCTATTTTGGGTGTTTAAGCCGATTAGGGTTAATGCGAGTGAATTAACTCGA
>JAKZJZ010002887.1:0-12501 GCA_022702705.1 Papilionanthe hookeriana x Papilionanthe teres | reverse complement strand
GTATCGTGGAGGATACCACCTTCCAAGCATTCGACCGATGGACCATCCGGTCCTAGGCCTTCTGTCGCTAGAAGGATGGTATGGCGTCCCACTACCGGCCGATTAAGACCGAAACAACGACCGTAAAAGGAAAGTCTCGTTAGGAGACTCGAGTCCGAGGAAAGTGCTACCGCAAGAAAGAAAACTCATGAGAAAGAAACTCGACAATTATCACATGACAACTGCAAGGATGTACAGAAAAGACCACTAGAAGATGCTATGGAAAAGCTAAGAACTGATATTCGGCGACTAGCAAGAGAAAGAGAGGAGAAATTCGGAGATGAAGTTGACTCGTCAGAGTTCATGGATGATGAGTATGCATAAATTAACATGGTAGAAACACGAGCTTCGTCAGCTTCACAAGGTGCTCCTGCAGCTGCAGAAAGAGAGGAGCCGGAAGTAATGAGGAGGCAGCTTCAAGAGAAAGATGATACGATCGCCCAGATGGCGAAAAGGATGGAAGAGATGGCTGTAGCCCTAGCCACTCTCCGCAGTCGTGGTCAACCCCAATGAGAAACACCCCGGAAGTTATTCACATTGTAGACGGAGGAAAGGAGATTACATCCGTCAACGGGGATGATCAATTAAAGAAGGATGCAACACAAAGCATGATTCCGGAGAAGGATATTAAGAGCTTGGTGGAACAGCAGGTGCGAGAAGCCTTAGCACAATCAAAGAGCGGGACATCCATTCGGACGGGTAGACCTTACCCCGAGGAATTCGACGCTGTCCAATATCCGAAGGGCTTTGTACCACCTCTGTTCAAGACCTTTGACGGAACCGGAAACCCTCGGCAGCATGTTGCACATTTTCGTGCCAGTTGTTGCAACGCCGGTGGAAGTGATGCTTTACTCTTACGACAATTTGTCAGCAGCCTGTCAGGGATCGCCTTTGATTGGTATGCGGAATTACCAAACTGTTCGGTAAAGACATTTTCAGAATTAGAGAACCTCTTCATCAAGCGATTTGCCGGAGCTCAGCACCACATCACTATAGGTGATTTAGTGGTAGAGAAGCAGAAGCCGAATGAAACCTTGGTGGACTACATACTTCGATGGAGGAACCTAAGTATGAAGTGTGAGCCACGATTACAAGAACAAGCATGCGATCGGCATTTTACTAAAAAGCATCCATGGCCCGATAAGCACTTCTCCTCAAGGGATTTACTATTAAGACTTTCGAGAAGTTGTTAAGCAAGGCCGGAAGCTTGCAAGAGGAGGCGAAGCAATTAAGTTTCACCGATAAAACGGATAAACGAAGCCCGTGAAAACTTTTGAAAAGAAGTCCGGGATCGTTGCAGCTAGCCGACAAAGGCAAGCAACCGATACAAATATCGTCGGAACGGCCGCAAAGCAACCTCAACGAATTACCAAGCAATCCCGACCCGACTATCGGTCATCTCAACAAGTATGAACAACCGCCTCGTCCGCAACGTACGTTAAGGGAGCTTCGAGCGAGGAGTATCCGTTCAAGAATGAGGCAGATGCCGAAAATGTTCCGCAATTTGATGAAGACTCCGGATTTCCAACTACCGTAACCTAAGAGACCGAAGAAGTCGACAAGAAAGGTGATCCCAACTTTTGCCCTTACCACCGGATTCTTGGGCATAAGATAGAAGATTGTATTACCTTCAAGAGTTGGCTCAACGACAATCTTCGGAAAGGGAATATAACGATCCCGAAGGAGTACATGAAGGAACCCCAGAAAGGAGGTTCCATCAATGTTATCTCGACGGATCTCATTGTTCCGATAGATCCCTATGCGACTGATGATGGATGGACTGCCGCTTGGACAAAGTCTTCGAAGAAGATTTTAGATCGCATCCAAACCACTTCGGTGCGAGCTTCAACTCAGAGTTCGAAACCTGTCGAGTCGGCGCCATCACTTGCGATAGAAGAACAACCTCAACAAGAGATAATTGAAGAAAAGAAGAAAATTGACGAAGAAGAGAAGACTGAGGCACCTAAGGCTAGACTAGGGGCCGCTTATCCTAGGATAGTTGTTTCCGATTCGGGGGAGAAATCCCTCGAACTTCCGACTCGTATGATTATTCGCTCACTCCGGTGGGATCTTATAATGATGAGGGTTATGGCGTTGGCTACGTTTTGACTGTTTCTAACGATTACGTAACTAGCGACAATCAACCTAATCCGGACGTCGATCCCGATACAAATGACAATTCTCAAATCATACACAATCTCGACGATCACAATGATGAAGAAGACATCCACCAGGATGGCTACGAGAGTTCAACAAGCAACGAATCTATTTGCGAGTTTCGAGGAGCTCCGAGTCACAATAGAGTTAGAGCCTTCGGACTCCGAAGCTAATCCGGAAGAATCCGTCATTCCAATTCGAAGGAGACACCGACAAACTCAATGCTAAACTTAGAAGAAATCACAGAAGTCAACTTAAGAAGTGGAAGAGTTCTACCTCCGATAATGGGTCCAAAAGACAAAGGAAAGCAGGTGGTTGTTCAGGAAGAACCAACCCCGGTAGAAGAAATACCCATTTGAGAAGAAAACGAGGCACATGAAAACAAAGTGGATTACAACGTGCTAGCCCATCTTAGGAAACTACCGACCAAGCCGAGCATCTACGACGCTCTCATCTTATCAAAGGAGATGAGAGAAGCTCGATCGAGGCCTTACTTGATCCGGAATTTGCCAGCTCGAATGGCCGGAGAGTCCTTAGATGAGGTTTGCTCGTTAAAGGAACAGCGAGGTGTTACCTTCACAGACAACGACCTACTACTTGGGACAGCAGACCACAACCGACCGTTGTACTGTCGGCACTATTTTTAGGTTGTGTGATATTTTAAAAAGGGGTCGCCTACAGAAGTTGTCGGCGAATTTTTAATTTAATTTAAATATAGATATAATTTAGAAAGTAGTATTTGATTTTGAAAATAATTTTAAATTTGAAGATTTTAAGATATGAAATCAAACCGATCTCACATCCCAAATAGTTTATATAAACGAGCACCGCATCGCAAACCGTGTATCTATCCCTAAGGCTAGACACACTGCTTGATGGTGGGGCTCGGTTAAATAAACTAGAAGATTTGTGACATCCGTTTGGTCCGCGAACCAATTTTATAAGCCGACAAATTCCCCGCTTAATATGAAAACATTAAACGAGGTTTATATTACCCAGGTTCTTTAAAATTCCCTATAAGGGCAAGCCCCTATAGTTAATTACATCTTAAGTGACGGGAATCACCTAAGAAAACTCTCGATAATAATCAATAATTCTCGCTCTCAAGAATTTCAAAGTTTAAGTTTTCAAGGGATTGAATTTTGGGTTTCAATAGGGAATGGATCAAGTTTGGAACATTTTGTTTTGGAAATTCAAAGGAAGAAAAGTAGGAGAAATTACGGATTTGAAGCGGACTTCGGTAATCTCCCGACTATCCTATTGTTTGGCTTGGATTTAGGAAAGTCCTAATGTTCATGTAATGTTTTAATCTTGCCAATTTTAGTTAATTAGGGCTTATATTTATATGATAGAATCATACAAATAACTCGGAAGATATGAGGGTTTATGTCGTATCGGACGACTACCTCGGAATCCTAAGACCGGTTAGGGCTTAATTTGCAATGCAAATGCCTAACGAAGAGTTGAGGATTTATGTTGCACTAGTGCAAACTACCTCGAAGTCCTATGGCTTTGTTGTTTAATTCTAGGAAAGTTTTACCGATGTCGACACGAGTTTTGCTTGACGACGATGGCCGTCGCCGCCCACCATGCTCCGAGCTCCTTGTCGTTGTAGAGGTTTAGTTTTAGAAATCATAAATCAAGGGATGAGAAAAGTGTTTTGGTTTAGAGAAGTCTTAATTTCCAAGTGTTTTTGTGTTTTAATTAAAACAAATCTTAAAGTTGATTATAACGACACCGGTTAAGATCCCACGGTTCCATCCTTCCGGCATCGTCATTTTTATCGGATTCACTTAGTCCGATATGAATTTGCTAAACTCAACCGAATGAGTTCCACACTTTCATTTAGACCGTGGGAAATCCCGTTAGCAACACGTAGGTTACATCATCCGAGGTATTCCCGATCATCCAACAAGACGTTTTAATTTAGTTGTAATTGTAGTTTTGTGTTTTGTTTGTGATTAAATTTTGAGTTGTCTTATATTTTGAAATGTTGTGGAGGTGAATTTTATCTTGTAGTGTCTTTTAATTTAGTTATGGGTTTCAGCTTTGGTTTCTGTCCTAAAGGTGTCGGTTTTCATGCAATCGTTGTTTTATCATGCAAGAAAAATAAGTGCGATGTAATTAAATAAGTTGCAGTAAAGTAAATCGCAATAAAATAAAAGCGTACCTGGAGGGTCTTCCCGTCATCCCAAGCCGCACTTAAAACACAATTAGAATATTTAAGCAAGTTCCTAGGTAAAGCTAAGGGAAAGGGTTATGGTTTTCTACCAAGTTCCTAATCCTATAGCTAGTCATTTCCTATGACGTCTAGGTTCTTTGTGTTTTTAGTTTGAGGACGATTTTCTTCATCAAAGAATAACTAAGTTCAATTGTTCTTACAAATATCCTATCATATTGAGGGAGTGCTTAGGAAGGATCCTAAACATCTTTTCAATATTTCTAGGATTGTTTTAAGTCCAAGAGAATTTAATTATGTAAATGAATTGATCATCCGAGGTTTTCAAGTTTTGTTAACTTGCTCAGTGAACTAGGACATTTGAATGTCCTATAAGTGAAGTAACATTTCATTTAATATTCTGTTTAGGAGTTATGATAACTAAAGCTCCGAGGCAAAATGATACTTAATGATTTGTGATGCAAATTTAAGTTCAAATTAATGATTTAAGTTTGGAATAGTGTTCAAGTTATTTTAGATTTGTTTTTGAGTTCTTTATGTCTTAGGTGATGTTATTTAATTCAACTTAACTCAATTTAATTTAATTTAATTTAATTTAATTTAATTTAATTTAATTCAATTTAGTTTGATTTGATTTAATTTTTAATTTAATTTAATTTAATTTAATTTAATTTAATTTAATTTATTTAATTTAATTTAATTAATTTATTTAATTTTATTTAATTTAATTTAATTTAATTTTATTTATTTAATTTAATTTATTTAATTCATTTAATTTAATTTAATTTGTTTATTTAATTTAATTTAATTTAATTTAATTTAATTCAACTTTTTAATCTTAGTTTAATTTAATTTAATTTTAATTTAATTTACTTAATTTAATTTAATTTTTAATTTAATTTAATTTAATTTTAATTGAAATTTTTGAAAGAGTTTAATGATTTAATTTTAGTTTAATGATTAAGTCTTTTAATATTTTAAATTTGAGTTATAATTTTAATTAAGAGTTGAATATTAATGAGATGATTAAATTTAGGGATTTTTAAATTAAAGAATAAATCTCTTCCTAATAATATCCCTATTTTAATAATTCCAATTTTATTATTCTTCCAAATTTAATCAATTATTTAATTAAGGTTTAATCATTTTAAATTGCTTAATGGGTTTCTACCCTTTAATTATTTAAATTTCAATCATCCAAATCAGATTAGGATCAAATATTTTACTTGTTAATTTTTTTATTAAACCTAAAGTTTTAATTAAGGGTTAAAATTTTAATTACCATTTTGCCCTTTAAGCCTAATAATTTCATAACTCACTAAATTGAACCCAAATGAACTTGAAATTTTTATGTGACTTCACTCATATGTCAATAAAGACATGAGAGGAGAAAATGTGATTTTTCTGTATTTAATTTATTTATATAATTATTTTTAGTAGCAAATAGAGATTTTCAAGGAAAATTTGATAACATGACCAAGGGGAAGTTTCTGTCCTTAATAAAATTAGGGGACATTCCTAATGACCAGAGGACCACTTGGACTAATTTTGGTGATTTTTTGAATTATATTATTTTTATTATAATTATTTTAAGTTCTGGAGTATTAATTAATTTAAAAATAAAATAAATGTCAAAAAATGAATTTTATAATTTTTAAAATTCTCTCTGATATCAAGGATTCCAGAGAACCAAATTTTACAATTTTCTGATTTTTCTTTGATTTATTATAATTACTTTGGTGAAAATGCTAGAAAATACATTTTTTTAATTTTAAAATTACCCTAGAGCTTTAAAAATTAATATCTCACCAAATAGGCCTAAGAAAAATATGGGGTTTGTTCCTAAGTGATTAGAATTCAAAATGTGACATTTTGGTGAATTTTATTATTTTTGTGATTTTTATTATTTTTTAATTATTTAAAATATTAAAATAATATTAAAAATCAACTTTTTTAGAAAATTGAAATTTTAATTTTCTTAAACTCCCCTGATATCAGAGAGACTCCAAAACCAATTTGGTGAATTTTTGAAAGATATTTTGAAAGTTATGAATTTTTAAAGTTTAAAATGACTAAGTGGCTTAATCAACCCAATTAGTGGGGCTAACCAAGTCCAATTGACCTCAAATTTTTATGGTGGGTTCCTCTGATCCTAAAGGTCAGTGGAGAATTGATTTCAAGTCAATTTGATGTATGGTTAACTCTAATTAATTAGAGACCTATTTTGGGTGTTTAAGCCAATTAGGGTTATTTTAAGTGAATTAACTCAAGTCCTATTTTTCCTAGGGTTCTCTGGTCATAACGAACATCACCAAATTTTCCTAAGATTTATTACACAACATGCTATTTATTGGAATTAAAATACTCAAAACAGTGACATGAATTTGAAAAATCAATAACTCTTCATAGGGATGACCTCTGACTTTGGAAAATTCAGCGAATGTTCCCAAATTCAGAGGCTTCAAAAGCCCTATGGTCTCATGCTATGGTGAATTGTATGAATGCATGGAGAATTAAAACAATGCAGGGAGTAAATAATTAATTAAAAATAAAATACTAGACAAAATTAATTGATTTCTTTTCCACATTATTCTCCTCTCGTTCACCGAGCAAGAGGGTATTTTTATTTTATTTTTATGATTTTTCTACACAAAGTTATGAATTTTTGAAGTTTAAGGAATTAAATAAATAGAAAATACCCCTAATTTTCTACTTATCCACGCGGCGCCGCGTAAACATCGGCGGCTCCGAAGGGGTACGTGTCGCGCCGTGATTGGGCGCCGCCATCCGAGTCGGCCGTCCCGGGGCCCGCTGTATCGTTCCGTCTCCTCATCCGGCGCGATCCCGGCCGTCCGTGCGCGCGTGTATTAAATGGACGGCATCCGTTCATCGTCCCCAAGTGTCCTCACCCGAGAGCCGTCCACACTAAATCCTTAATATCTCACTCGATACTCAATGGATTTTCATGTTCTTATGCTCTATGGATTCGTCTTGAAGAGACGAACACATCTATACGGTTATCATGCATTGAAATTAAGGCATTTGAAATGGAGAATCTCCCGAAGCTCGGGATGAAGAATTAGTTCATACCTTTGCTCGGAGAAGTGTGGCTTCGATCCGAGAGTTGTTGCACCTTCGATTGGATCCCGCAAGCTCCGGATGAAGTCTCCTGGTCGCAGTGAATTGTCTAGATGTGATTTCGACCAAGCCCGATCACAAAGCTTGGAGGCTGGAGCAACTGGGTGGCCTGGAGATGGGGCTTTTCTTGGTGGACACCTTCCCTTGGTCTGGTGAAGGTGTAGAACCAATCAATTTGGGGATTGGCTCACTCGTGGAGAAGTGTCCTGGTTTTGGGTGGAATTTCGACTCCGAAATTGAGTTCACGAGAGAAGAAATGGCAGGGGGATCTCACCGGGGATCAAGTGCTTCTAAGTATGGAGAATGATCCGGAGCAATTTTGGCGAGTTTCGTAAGTCCGGTTCGGCACCTCTCATGGCCGAGAGGGTGAGGGGTTTAAATAGACATGGGTGGAGGCTCTCCCGGGGGTGTTGAGGGCTCGGGATCAGCTGCTCTCGGCATGTGAAGAACAGCCATGATGGCCACTGGGGATGGGGCGGCTCAGCGAGGTGAGAATTCCAAAGTTGGCTCACATGTAAGCTCTCGGCCATGGTGTTTTCCGCGGTCGGGTGGCCGGCCGGCCGTGAGTCGAGTCACCCTCGAAGCTCGGGTGGGTCGGGGCGGGGTTTGGTGCATTCGATTGAGGTTTGACATGTGTAAAGGAGTTTGATTTAAATGGAATGGGAGAAGGCTCACTTTGGCTTGGTTTGGGTCAACCCACCATTTTGGGCTTGGTGCACCCTTCCAAGCTCGATTTTGAGCTGAGGAATCAATTAGGTCGAGCTCAGAAGGAGTGGTGAAGTCTCCATCCATGATGAGGTGGCTAAACATGGTTTAGTGTGTGACATGATTAAGGTAAAAAAGGGTTAAAGGAGGTTTAAGAAAGAACCTCCTCCTCTTGCCATAAATGGACTAATGACAAGTCAAAGCCCTCATGGCTTCATGTGGCTTGAGAATGGCTTGTTCATGGCTCCATTTGGCTTAGGGAAAAGGTTGATTTGTTTCATGAAAATGGATTATAGGAATTTTTGGTAATTTGATGGAAATTTGTATGGAACTTGATTTGGAATGATTTGATGATGAATTTAGGACTTAGGTATTGAGTTTAATTGAAAGTATGATGAGGGGAAATGTCATATGGGTTTTGGGACCAATTTTGGACCTTTGGATGTGGTAAAGGATGGGCTTTTAAAATGGTTTAGGAAAGTGGGCTTTTGAATTTTAAAATGGATTTTGGGATGAAATTTTGGTAAAGGCTTGGGCCAAATAATTGTTGAGTTTGGTTTAGGGATGTGTCATGAGAGGTTTGAAACAAATTTGAGGTGATTTGGGTTTGAATTGGGTTGGATATGGGCCTTTTTGGTAAAGAGGCTAAGGTGGGCCAAAATGGGCTACCATGGGCCAAAGTTGGGCTAGAGTTGAAATTGATGTAAAATTAATGTTGGTGAATATTTATGGGAGTGTTTCAAAGAGGTTTTGGCTTTGGTTAGGTTTTGATTTTGGGATTTGGGCTCATTTGGGCTAGGTTTGGGTTTAGGTCAAAAATGGGCCTTTTAATTTTGGGTTGAATTTGAGTGGGGTTTGGGTCTAAATTTTGGGCAAATCATGTTAGTGTTTTGTTTATGGGGATGTCAAGGAAGGTTTAGAAAAGATTTGGGTTTAATTGGAGTTGAATTGGGTGAGTTTGGGTTAAGTTTGGGTCATGGGTCCAAATTGGGCTTTAAGGCCAAAAGTGAAATTGGATCCAAATTTCAATCAAATTGGGCTTGGATTTGGTCTAGATTGGTGTTGGGAATGTTGAATTGAAATTTAGAATTGAATTGGACCAGAATTTGGGTCAATTGGGTAGGTTTAGTTTGACATTGGGTTCACTTTAGGGTTAAAATGGGTCAAATTGGGGATTTTGATAAAAGTGGGGTAAATTGACAAAATTGGCCCATGGTGTAGTTGAACAAAATGAAATTGGGAATATTTGGGATTTTCTGGAATTTTCTGGGAAGTTTCTGAATTTTTGGATTTTTTGGCTAAGAGGGGTATTTTGGGTATTTGGAGAGTATTGGGAGGTTTTCTTGGAATTTTTGGTATTTTTGGGTATAGATGATCAATTTGAGTGATGTGGAAATGTTTGGGAATGATTTTGGAGAATTTTGGGTGATTCGGAGATTTTTGGAAAATTTGGGTAATTTCAAGGGTTTTGGGTGGGTTAGGCGGGTGTAGGGTCCCGGGGGTCAAAAATTGAAAATTTGGAAAATTGAAGATTGGGTGAATGTAAGTGGAGTAAAATCATTTTGGTTGAGCCATGAAGCCATATCAAGCCCACATGAGCCATAAAGGGACTCATTTGAGGCATTCACTTATGTTGTTCCTAACCCTCTTAGCCGAGGGCTTAGGGGTTAAGGACCATCCATGTGAATCACCTTTATGAGTCGGGAGATCAAATTGGGTATGGGTGTGTTTTAGGAGGTGTATGGAAGTGTAGTGTATGAGTGTAGTGTGTGTGTAAGTCGACCCTTCACCGGACCGAGGCCACCCGGGGCGGTCCTAAGGCCAAAGAGTCACTATAGGAACTCATCCTTTAAACTTCCACATTTGATTTCAACCCTCTAGGTGATTAGGGGTCTACGGTCAAGTTTGTGGAGTTTGCGGGGAGTTTAGAAGTGGTTTGAATTTCTAAAAGGTGGGTCCCAATTCTAATCCTCTAAGATAGTCGAAGGAAAAGCCTGAGGCTAGATCCTAAGCACTAAAAGAAGAGGAGAAGACCTCATCGAAAAATGAGGTCGACAAATGGACCCCGATAGGTGTGGTGGTGACGGAGCACACCGCGCGTATTGGTGTTGACCGAAGCGATCAATAAAACCAACACGGATATCCAAGTAACAAACTTAGGACGAAGTAGAAGAGCTTCGGTGGGGAGTGTCGAGTATATCTGCAGGCCCGGAGATTCTTGAACTCTCGGCTGAGGAAAGGAAAAGGAGGTGAATCCCAAATCACATGATGCGGGAGAATTTCGATTTAGATTTTATTTCGTTTCATGTTCAAGTCATGATGTGTGAGTTTAGATTTCAATTTGGAGTTTTAATTTAGATTGAAGTTTGTCGAGATTAATTTGAAGGAATTTGATTTGAAATGAAAATTGGAATTTTGAGGTTTTAGATGCAACATCTTCGACCCCAAAAGAAGATCGAATCGATTGGATTGGATCATTACAATGAGGAAAGATCTCGGAGTAATGCGGTATTGGATGTAAAATCCTTAACCTCGAAGTTTGATTTTGATGTATTTCATTGCGATAGGGAAATGATCCTAAACGATGCGGTCTCGGATATAAAATCCTTGACCCAGAGAATTTGATTTGATGTATTTCGGTGCGATAGGGAAAGAATCCTAAAGCGGTGCGGTCTTGGATGTAAAATCCTCGACCCCAAGAGTTTGAATTTGATGTATTTCGGTGCGATAGGGAAAGAATCCTAAAGCGATGCGATCTTGGATGTAAAATCCTCGACTCAAAAGTTTGAATTTGATGTATTTCGGTGCAATAGGGAAAGAATCCTAAAGCGAGTGCGAGTCTTGGATGTAAAATCCTCGACCCAGAAGTTTGAATTTGATGTATTTCGGTGCGATAGGGAAAGAATCCTAAAGCGATGCGGTCTTGGATGTAAAATCCTCGACTCAAAAGTTTGAATTTGATGTATTTCGGTGCAATAGGGAAAGAATCCTAAAGCGATGCGGTCTTGGATGTAAAATCCTCGACCCAAAAGTTTGAATTTGATGTATTTCGGTGCGATAGGGCAAGAATCCTAAAGCGAGTGCGAGTCTTGGATATAAAATCCTCGACCCAAGAGTTTGAATTTGATGTATTTCGGTGCGATAGGGAAAGAATCCTAAGCCGAGTGCGGTCTTGGATGTAAAATCCTCGACTCAAAAGTTTGAATTTGATGTATTTCGGTGCAATAGGGAAAGAATCCTAAAGCGGTGCGGTCTTGGATGTAAAATCCTCGACCCAAAAGTTTGAATTTGATGTATTTCGGTGCAATAGGGAAAGAATCCTAAAGCGGTGCGGTCTTGGATGTAAAATCCTCGACCCCGAAAGTTTGAATTTGATGTAATTCGGTGCGATAGGGAAAGAATCCTAAAGCGGTGCGGTCTTGGATGTAAAATCCTCGACCCAAAAGTTTGAATTTGATGTATTTCGGTGCAATAGGGAAAGAATCCTAAAGCGGTGCGATCTTGGATGTAAAATCCTCGACCCAAAGTTTGAAAACGGTGCGGTCTTGGATGTAAAATCCTCGACCCAAAAGTTTGAATTTGATGTATTTCGGTGCAATAGGGAAAGAATCCTAAAGCGATGCGGTCTTGGATGTAAAATCCTCGACCCAAAAGTTTGAATTTGATGTATTTCGGTGCAATAGGGAAAGAATCCTAAAGCGAGTGCGGTCTTGGATGTAGAATCCTCGACCCAAAAGTTTGAATTTGATGTATTTCGGTGCGATAGGGAAAGAATCCTAAAGCGGTGCGGTATCGGATGTAAAATCCTCGGCCTCGAAAAGTTGATTTTGATTGGTAATTGATTTTGCAAAGATTTGTAGTGTTGATTTGAAAAGTGTGGAATTTTGGTGTTTCGAGAATTTCATGAAAGTTGTAAAAGACTTTCATGGAAGGAAATAGATTAGGAGGGAATATGTAGATGTTACATATCCCATTCGAAAGAGTTGATTGAAAGTTCGTTGGTTTGGATTGAATGTAATTCCTCGCCATCGGATTCGATCCGTGTCGATGGAATCGACCGCTTCCTTCCGGAGACAAGGAGAGAGTAGAACAGGGTTGGACTTCGATTTGGAAGGGTAAGTTTGAATTTAGTTGAGGTTTGATGTGAGATACGGAAAGATCGAATTTGAAATTGAAATTTGATTGAGATTTGATTTGAAATTTGGAAAGATTGAATTTGAAATTTGATTGAGATTTTGTGGTCATTTTGTTTGTCTTTTATTGATTCAAATTTTATTTTATCG
>JAKZJZ010002886.1:0-12517 GCA_022702705.1 Papilionanthe hookeriana x Papilionanthe teres | reverse complement strand
AAACATAAAAAAAATACTTGGAAATTAAGAAATCTCTCTAAACCAAAACACTTCTCTCATCTCCTGATCTATGACTTCTATAACTAAACCTCTGCAACAACAAGGAGTTCGGAGCATGGTGGGCAGCACGCCCATCGTCATCAGCAAAACCTGAGTCTACATCAGCAAAACTTTCCTAGAATTAAACAACAAAGCCATAGGATTTCGAGGTAGTTTGCCTAGTGCAACAAAAATCCTCAACTCTTCGTTAGGCATTTGCATGATCATGTCATGTAAATTAAGCCCTAACCGGTCTTAGGACTTTGAGGTAGTCGTTCGGTACGACATAAACCCTCACATCTTCGAGGCTATTTGTATGATTTTATCATACAAATATAAGTCCTAATTAATTAAAATTGGAAAAATCAAAACATTAAATGAATATTAGGGCTTTCCTAAATTCAAGCCAAACAATAGGATAGTCGGGAAATTACCGAAGTTCGCTTCGAATCTGTAATTTCTCCTACTTTTCTTCCTTTGAATTCCCAAAACAAAATCTTCCAAATTTGATCAATTCCCTATTGAAATTCCAAAATTCAATCCTTTGAAAACTTTAAACTCGGAAATTCTTGAGAGCAGAATTAATGATTATTATCGAGAGTTTTCTTAAGTGATTCCCGTCACTTAAGATGTAATTAACTATAGGGGCTTGCCCTTATAGGGAATTTTAAAGAACCCATGTAATATAAACCCTGTTTAATGTTTTCATATTAAGCAGGGGAATTTGTCGGCTTATAAAATTGGTTCGCAGACAAAACGGATGTCACAAATCTTTTAGTTTATTTAATCGAGCCCCACCATCAAGCAGTGTGTCTATCCTTAGGGATAGATACACGGTTTGTGGTGTGGTGCTCGTTTATGTACTATTTGGGATGTGAGATCAGTTTGATTTCATATCTTAAAATTTTTCAAACTTAAAATTATTTTCAAAATCAAATGTTATTTTCTAAATTATATATTTAAATCAAATTTAAAATCTAAAATTCGCCGACAATTTCTGTTAGGCGACCCCCCTTTTCAAAATAAAACACACAACCTAAAAAATATGCCGACAACTTACCGCGACTCACGTGAGGAAAATTCCTCTCTCCATTTTTAATCGGATGGTTACGCTTTCAAAAATTGGTAATGCATCCATGTCCACTAATGGATCAAGCTACCCTTCTTTCCGTTGGAATACTATGTTCATTTCTACCTTGAATGAGTATAGCCAACATTCTCTCGGATTTAGGAGCCACTGTTTAGACACCCCTAAACAGAGAGGTTCTGAGATCCTTTTACCTCATTTCCGAGGTGGGGTGGACCCCCAATAAGTGTTAGTCTAGGAGTAATCCTTCGAGTCGAGAAGTCTTGCATAAGACTTTCTTTTCCTTTCTAACTCTGAATCGGATTCATTACCTTCTCTACACCTTTGAACATTCCGTTCTAAATAAACAAACCCTCTAATGAATGACTCTGTTAACAAATAACTCCTTCTTATAAATACATGAACAAGAATGTGTTCGGACTCTTTTCGATTCCTTTCTTTTCATCCTGATGAGAAGAAGCATAACTTGGGATCGACAATCGGGATCCGCCTCGCGAAATGGAGGCTCCAAAGCCGATTTTCTCCTTCACCAATGGACTCGACTTCGCTGTTTACAAGGATGAGCTGCCCGACAATGGGATCATCCGGTTTGGACAAGGATTCGAGAACACAAATGTCGGGATCACCGACGTTTCCTCGTTCGCACCGACAAACAAAGTATCCGAAGCCGAGAAGCCGTTGATCGAGTTCAACCTTAGGTCAACCCAAGAGTTTCCTCCCCTGCAAAAGATTCCAATCGAGAGGAGATCTGCTCGTCCGCGAAGGACCGTTCTTGCTACCCCCACCTGGTCTAGTTGTCTCTTCACCTACCCCGGCTTCTGCCAGATTAAAGGGGAAGGAAATCCAGAATTATGGTAAACCTGCTACCGTGGAGGGTACAGACTTTCCCGTGAGACCCTCTGTTTTTGAAATTGGGTCCAGCTCGAGAATTCCATCACTAACACGGACCCAAAGAAGGAACAGAAGTAGGAAGATTGCCAGGAAGGCCAGAGCTGCTGAAGTTGCTTTCCGGAGGAAATCCCAGAAATCACGAGTACACACCACTACCGAATACATACCATTGCTCGAAGATACACCCTTTTTGGAAGGAAGTAGATTTCATCCTCTTCCGCCGCAGTCGACGAGGAAAATGTCCGCGGGATTGTTTCTACATTACCTCGATCGGCATACTACGACGACGACGGAAAGAAAAGGGCTAGGATCACGCCATTTGCCCGACTACAGACTGTGATCGAAAAACTAGCAAAGAAAGAGAAATGCCCCGTATCGGAGATTCTACGAAGGATAGGGCGGGTGCCCGTCAAATCCCGTCTTGGGCCACGAGTAGAACCTGCCATCGTTACAGAAAAACCAAATAAAAGGATGAAGGCTAGTCCGCCTATCGTTGTTTCGTGGTCGCAGACTAGGGAGGATACCACCTTCCAGACATTTGGTCGACGTGACCATCCGGTCCTGGACCTTCTGTCGCTAGAAGGATGGTATGGCGTCCTACTACTTGGACAACTAAGATCGAAACAACGACATCGAGAAGGAAAGTCTCGTCGGGAGACTCGAATCCGAAGAAAGCGCCACCGCAAGAAAGGGGACTCGTGAGAAGGGAACCCGGCAGCCTATCACACGACAACTCGCGAGGATGCACGGAAAAGACCGCTAGAAGACGCTATGGAAAAATTCGAGGACCGATATTCGACTACTAGCAAAAGAAAGAGAAGAGAAATTCGGAGACGAGATCGATTCGTCGAATTCATGGACGATGAGTATGCGAAATCAACATGGTCGAAACACGGGCTTCGTCGCCTTCACAAGGTGCTCCCGCAGCACGCAGAAGAGAGGAACCGGAAATGATGAGAAGACAGCCTTCAAGAGAAAGACGATACGATCGCCCAAATGGCGAAGAGGATGGAAGAGATGGTCGTAGCCCTAGCCACTCTCCGCAGTCAAGTGCAACCCCAAAGAGAGACACCCCAGCAGGTCATTCACATCATGGACGGAGGAAAGGAGATTACATCCGTCAACGGGGATGATCAGCCTAAAGAAAGATACAATAAAAAGTATGATTCCTGAAAAAGATATCAAGAGCTTGGTGGAACAGCGAAGTGCGAGAAGCCTTAGCACAATCAAAGAGCGGGACATCCATTCGGACGGGCAGACCTTACCCGAAGAATTCGACGCCGTCCAATACCCAAAAGGCTTCGTACCACCTCCGTTCAAGACCTTTGATGGAACCGGAACCCCCGACAAGCATGTTGCACACTTTCGTGCCAGTTGTTGCAATGCCGGCGGGAGCGATGCATTACTCTTCCGATAGTTTGTTAGCAGCCTGTCAGGGATCGCCTTTGATTGGTACGCGGAATTACCGAATGGTACAGTGAAGACATTCTCAGAACTAGAAAACCTCTTCATCAAGCGATTCGCCGGAGCTCAGCACCACATCACTATAGGTGATTTAGTGGTAGAGAAGCAGAAGCCGAACGAAACTTTGGTGGATTATATACTTCGATGGAGAAATGTAAGCATGAAGTGTGAACCACAATTACAAGAACAACATGCAGTCGGCATCTTTCTTAAAAGCATTCACGGCTCGATAGCACTTCTCCTCAAAGGATTCACTATTAATACTTTCGAGAAGTTGTTAAGCAAGGCCGGGAGCTTGCAAGAGGAGGCGAAGCAATTAAGTTTCACCGACAAGACCGACAAGCAAAAGCCTGTAAAGACTTTTGAAAAGAAATCTGGGATCGTTGCAGCAGTCGACAAAGGCAAGCAACCGATACAAATATCGTCCGAACGACCACAGCAACCTCAACAGAATTATCAGCAACTCCGACCCAGCTATCAGTCATCTCCACAGTGATGAACAACCGCCTCGTCCGCAACGTACATTAAGGGAGCTTCGAGCGAGGGAATATCCATTCAAGAATGAAGCAGATGCCGAAAATATTCCGTAGTCCGATGAAGACTCCGGATTTCCACCGCCGTAGCCTAAGAGACCGAGAGGAAGTCAACAAGAAAGGTGATCCCAACTTTTGCCCTTACCATCGGATGCTCGGACACAAGATAGAAGATTGCATTACCTTCAAGAGTCGGCTCAATGACAACCTTCGGAAAGGGAATATAACAATCCCGAAGGAGTACATGATGGAACCCCGTAAAGGAGGTTCCGTCAATGTTATCTCGATCGATCTCATCGTTCCGATGGATCCCTATACAACCGACGATGGATGGACTACCGCTTGGACAAGGTCTTCGAAAAAGATTTTAGACAGCATCCAAACCGCTTCGGTGCGAGCGTCAATTCAGAGTTCAAAACCTGTCAAGTCGGTACTATCACTTGCGATAGAAGAACCACCTCAACAGGAGACGGTTGAAGAGAAGAAGAAAATTGACAAAGAAGAGAGGACCGAGGCTCCTAAGGCTAGACTAAGGGCTGCTTATCCTAGGATAGTTGTTTCCGATTCGGGGGAGAAATCCCTCGAACCTCCGACTCGTATGATTATTTGCTCACTCCGTGGGATCTTATAATGATAAGGGTGATGGCGTTGGCTACGTTTTGATCAGTTTCTAACGATTACGTAACTAGTGACAATCCGGACATCGATTTCGATACCAATGACAATTCTCAAATCATACACAATCTCGACGATCAAAATGACAAAGAAGACATCCATCAAGGAGGCTACGAGAGTTTAACAAGCAATGAATCTCTCTGCGAGTTTCGACGAGCTCCAGTCACAATAGAGTTAGAGCCTTCAGACTCTGAAGCTAATCAAGAAGAACCCGTCATTCCGATTCGAGAGGAAACACCAACGAAGCTCAACACTAGAGTCGAAGAAATTACGAAGTTAACTTAAGAAGTGGAAGAGTTTTACCTCCGAGAATGGGTCCAAAGGACAAAGGAAAGCAGTGTGGTTGTTCAAGAAGAACCAACCCCGACGGAAGAAATACCCATTCGAGAAGAAGCCGAGACACATGAAAATAAAGTGGACTACAACGTGCTAGCCCATCTTAGGAAACTACCGACCAAACCGAGCATCTACGACGCTCTCATCTTATCAAAGGAGATGAGAGAAGCTCGATCAAGGCCTTACTTGATCCGGAAATTTGCTTAGCTCAAATGGCCGGAGATTCCTTAGATGAGGTTTGTTCGTTAAAGGAACAGCCGAGGTGTTACCTTCACTGGACAATGACCTACTACTGGGACGCTAGATCACAACCGACCGTCGTATATTTCAGCTTACGATCGGGAAGTTTACGCTCTCCGCAGTATTGGTGGATCCAGTGAGCATCAATCAATATAATGAGTCTTCGAACACTAAGCATATTTGGAAATCGATGCTCGCGAACTCGAAGCCTACAAAATGTTATTAAGAGGATCCAACCGTAAAGGAGAAAGAGCCCTCGGATCAATAACACTACTAATGAAGACCGGTGACTTAGCAAAGACAACCGCAAAATTTCACATAATCGATTCGAAACGTCGTTCAACGCTCTACTCGGGCCGACCATGGATACATGAAAACCGAGATGGTACCATCATCTCTACATCGCTGCATCAAATACTACGATGGAGGGGAACATAGCATCAAAGGTGACTTACAACCATTCTCCGTACATGAGATTGGAATCCATGAAGACGCAACTTATTATGCACCACCAAAGAAAACAATCTTCTCCGGAGATACCATAACAAATGAAGAAAAGAAAGTTCGGGACAACGAAGAACCCGAAGTTCTAGTCCAACAGTCACTCACCACTCCCTTACGGCGAGATGGTGAAGGTTTCTCCACAACTCGCATCCGAGGTCGAGGCCGGGGACGAGGTCGTGGTAGAGACGTTAGGACAGTTGGACAGAGAAAACTAGCCATCAATGTTGATTAGGAAGACAGTTCTGAAGAAGAAAAAGAGATCAAGCAGGAAGCAGCGACAATAAGTCGGAGGAAGCCGCAATTCAAGATCTCTCTCGAAGATGAGAAGAACGAAGAATACAAATCAATGTACGAGAAGATTAACCACTATGTACATACTATGACCCTGACCCCGATCCATTCTAATAAGATCGAGGGTATGGTGGTCAAAGAGGTACGTAGCGGCGGTGCAAAGCCAATCAAATTCTACCGTGGTGCTTCTTCCTCGAAAACCGAAAATAATGTACAACTCAAGATGTCACTTCATCGAATTAATGGAATTACCTTTCGAGTGGTACTCTCCCCGTGTTCAAAATTTAATTCAGCGTGGTTTCTTACCTCGACAATGGACAAAAGGCCAATCACAACATTTTGAAAAATTATGGAATAACTCCGATCGTCCACCCAATTCAAAGCATGGTCTCGGATTCGGCACAGTAGGGTCAGTTGACGATACTGAATTTTGCTTGGTTGTCACTTGCGAATCTAATGAAAACTGCATGGAAACCACGAAGGAATTCGAAGATTTACAAATCGGAGATGCTCCACCGTAGTTCGAAGAAGAGATCAAATCTACTAATAGATGAGTTAAGGGAAGTTAACTTAGGTACTAGCGAAGAGCCTAGACCTACCTTTGTTAGCTCCTTACTCAATAAAGAAGACTCCGAAGAAATAATCAAGTTATTAATGGAATTTAAAGACTGTTTTGCTTGGAACTACGATGAGATGCCGGGTTTAGCTCCGGAGGTCGCGATCCATAAGCTAGGAGTGGATCCTACTTCTATCCCGCCGACAAGGTCCCGTAAGAATGCGTCTAGAAATCGAACAACAAGTCATAGTCGAAGTTAAAAAGCTAATAGACGCTAAATTTGTCCGTGAAGAACAATACCCGACTTGGTTAGCCAATGTGGTGCCAGTCAGAAAGAAGAATGATCAGATCAGAATTTGTGTGGACTTTAGAGATTTAAACAAGGCATGTCCAAAAGATGAATTTCCCCTACCGATCCCAGAACTAATGATCGACATTGCTTCAACGCAAGAAATATTTTCATTCATGGATGGATCTTCAGGATACAACCAGATAAAAATGGCTCCAGAAGATGAAAAGCTTACAACGATTCGTAACGCCGATCGGAGTATATTGCTACACAGTGATGCCATTCGGACTAAAGAATGCAGGAGCAACATACCAGAGAGCGATGAAAAGAATTTTTGATGATCTCATCCACAATCAAGTCGAATGCTACTTGGAAGATGTGGTCATCAAAAGCAAAGTAAAGGAAAACCACCTGTATGATTTGAGAATTGTTTTCGAACGATTAAGACAATTTAACCTTAAGATGAATCCCTTAAAATGCGCCTTCGGCGTCACCTCCAGGAAATTCTTAGGATTCGTTGTCCGACATCGTGGGATTGAAATCGTCCCGGAAAAGATTAAAGCTATCTTAGAAATGCCGCCTCCCAAAACCTTAAAACAACTACGATCTTTTCAAGGGAAGCTGGCATATCTTCGACGCTTTATCTCAAACTTGTCAGGTAGGTGTCGACCTTTCTCGCATTAGTTAAAAAGGACGCCAAATTTATTTGGGAAGAAAAATGCCGTAGGGCCTTCGAGGACATTAAACAATATTTAATGACACCTCCCTGTCTTAGCAGCCCCGGGCTCAGTGTAGACCGTCGATACTTTATACCGCGGCTTTGGACGACTCTCTCTGAGCCTCGTTGGCCTGTGTCAATGATGAGGGTAAAGAAAATGCTCTTTACTACTTAAGCCGTCGTTTACTTCCGACGGAGATAAGGTATCCCGCAATCGAAAAGCATTGTTTGGCCCCGATCTTCGCCGCTCAAAAGCTCGATGCACTACATGCTTTCTCATAAGGTCGACTCGATCTCGAAGTGTAATCCATTGCAATACTTGATGACTCGTCCAACACTTTCAGGCAGACTTGCCAGATGGTCAATGATATTATTGCAATTCAATATAACTTTCGTGCCTCTTCGTGCCGTAAAGGGACAAGTCTTAACAGACTTCCTCGCAAGACACCATTTGCCGGCGAATCTCCTCTCAATGACGATTTGCCGGATGAACAAATAATGAGCCTAGAAGACCCCGATGATCGACGTTGGGAATTATATTTCGACGGAGCATCTTCAAGACACAAAGTCGAAGAATCGCAAGTGATAGTGCCCGGTAAGGCAGGGATCGGGCTAATCTTTATAACACCGGAGCGGGGGATGTTAAGATACTCCTACCACTTAATAGAACCTTGTACAAACAACGAAGCAGAATACGAAGCCCTCATAATAGGACTGGAATTAACTATTCAAATGGGGATAACAGACATCAACATCTACGGGATTCGCAGCTTAATCATTCAACGGATCGCCGGACGATACGTAATTTTAAAGCCAAGACTCGAGCAATACTTCCAATATGCCATACAACTTGTTGGAACAAATTCCGAATGTGACGATCTACAAAATTCCTGAAAGAAAATGCTTTAACAGATGCGTTAGCTCGCCTCGCAAAAGAATTTTCCCGTTTGCAAGATGAGTTAGTGGAAGTGTCGGCTCACGGACGTCGTGTCCTATCACGGCTCGACATAGACACGACACACAAATCAGGAAAAGAAAAAGAATCGATCGCAATAAGTGTCGTAAAACACAGAGATTGGCGACGCCCATTAATAGTACTACCTGCAAACAGGAAAGCTACCAGACGATAGGTCGCTAGCCCATCAGATCAAGAAAAGAACTCTGTCTTACGCATTAATAAACAACATGTTATACAGAAGGTCTTTCGATCAAATGTGGCTAAGGTGCCTAAGCGGGTCCGAGGCCCGTGAAATCGTTAAAGAGGTGCATTCAGGACTCTGTGGCGCTCACCAACGGGTCCGAAGATGAAAATGAAAATTAAAAGATTAGGGTACTACCGGCCCTCGATGATGTCCGACCGCATGAAAATCGCCAAGAGCCGTCACCAATGCCAAGTGCACGAGTGGTTCTACATCAACCTCCAAATGTGCTACATCCGACAATTGCATCGTGGCCATTCGAATGTTGGGGCACGGATATAGTGGGTCCAATAGAACCACCATCTTCAAAAGGACATCGTTTCATTCTTGCGGCTACGGATTACTTTTCCAAGTGGGCGAGTGCGGCTCCACTTAGAGAAGTGAAAGCACACCACGTGCTACGCTTTTCAAGAACCAAGTTGCCTACCATTTCGGAGTGCCGCGCAGATCATCTCGGATAATGGGTCAGCATTCGAAGCACGCAAATCAACAATTTTGTCGGGAGACACGGAATCGACCGGCGATACTCAACAATTTACTACCCAAGAGCAAACGGCCTCGCCGAGGCTTTTAATAAAACTCTCGTTCAAATCTTAAAGAAAACTTTGGACGATAATAAGAGAAATTGGCACGAGAAGTTGTTAGAAGCCTTATGGGCCTACGGACAACCTTCGTAACTCCTACTTAAGCTACACCTTACGCTTTGGTCTATGGGTCCGAGGCGAGTGTTGCCTTTAGAAGTTCGAGCCTGCCTTCACTCGGAATTGCGATGCTACAAATAAGATCACGACGAAGAGAATGCCAAATTACGACTAGAGGAATTAGAAAGCCTCGGAAGGAAAAGACTTGCAGCGCGACAGAGATTTAGAATTATACCAAGCTAAGATGGTTCAAGCTCATGACAAATCGGTCCGCCCGAGAACCTTCAAAGTCGGTGACTTAGTTCTCATTCTCAAGAGACCTATTCTCGCACACCGCAAGATAGGAGGAAAATTTGAACCCACGTGGGAAGGACCATTTGTGGTTGAAGCAGAGATACTCGGGAGGTTCCTACCAGCTAGTGAATCGCCGTGGAGAACGACATATGCTTCCAATCAATGGAAGATACTTGAAAAAGTATTACGCTACCTGATGTTTCGAAGGAATGAATTCTTCATCCCTAAGAAACACGGGTGAAGTAATTACTTATGACTGGGTTCGAACAAAAAAAAATAATAAAAAGGTGCTAAAAATAATAAAATGGTGATAATAAAGTTTTCCTTGTTTTCTCTTCCATATTAAAATCTCTTTCCTTATCCTATCCCACCTCATTCCTGTTAAATTTAAAAAATATAAAAAGAAATAAAAAAACTGTCTTTAATAAACATTTTCTTAATGTTCTTGTTCTTAGTACAGCACCTGATCCCTTTCCTTGTCTTTTTGCAGGGAAATGTCGAACGGGCGGTTGGTCTTGAACTTTAGAAATGGCGTAAGCCTTGCACTCGATGAAAAGAGGGTGAAAGATGGAGTGATAATCGAGATTGACTCGGACTTCGCACCAGCAGGCCTACAGTATGAAGAAAGTGACTGGTCCCAGTTGACCGAGAAGAACTGCCCGGGCAAACAGTGATGAAAGTAGGTGGCCCAAGCCACCAATCCAGCAGCAGGAAAAGAAAGGCAAACACTGAAGAAGATAAGAAAATGAAGTTCCGTAGTCGCTACAAGAGAGGGCAGGCTTGTCGCCGCCGCGCCCACAGAGATTCAAGAAGTTCGAAGAGCTACTCTCACAGCAACGCAACGAAGAAATAAGAATCGCCGTATCCGTAAGATGTTAACCAAACTAGCAGCGGACCAGCGCGATGAGGCATTTGCTACTGCCAGCACATACACTTCAAGGACACCGATTCACCAGGAACCTGAAGAAAGGAGGCCAGCTCCTAGGATAACAGAGAGGACCAGGGAAATCTTACGAAGACCAGAAGAAAGAAGGCTACCACGCTACCAGATAGAACCACCAGTAATGCATGACCTTGTTGCAGAAGCAACCCCGGGGGATGTCCCGAAGAACATCATCCCCGAGGAGCCGAGGTATGCAGGAGAACGTGAAGGGATTGAACCGTATATCCCACAATATGTCACTGTGGCCTCGCCATTTGCGAGATTATTCCGCAGTACGAGCCGGAAAGAATGCGGAATGTTGAAAAGAAAACCTTTGAATACTTCGAGAGAATCGTAGTGCGAAGGATCAATATACTAGAGGGCCTCGAGCTACATACGTACGTATTCTCGGAGTATGAACAACAACGAAATCGTGGATTGCATCCGGGATTTGAAAAGAATGGACCGAGCGAGCCGCCTAAGGGAAAACACCTACTCGAACCCCGGAGATGGATGCCGGGGAAGGAAAGAATTACAATACAATGTGGATGCCGTTACAACTTTGCTGGAGGACAGGAAGGGAAACCCACCTGGAATACTCCGTCATGGGCAAGTGGATCCGATGCCATTAGTCATCAAGAGAATGGTAAAGAGATTAATAACATGGAGGGTACCGCCAAGTAGATTGCATACCCAATAACCGCATTATAAACATCTACGAAGCAAGGTGACCGCATACCCCCACACATAGATCACCACAACTTTGTCGGACCTTTCGCACAGCTCTCTTTCCCGAACGAGTGTAACATCATGTTCGGATCCGACCTCCGTGATAGCAGGCCCAGGTGAGTTCCGAGGGCCGGTGAAGATACCTTTACCGGTAGGTTCCGTCATGATACCGAAGGGCAACGGAGCAGATGTCGCTAAACATTGCATACCGGGAGTACCAGGTGAAGCGGATCTCGGCTACTTTCGAAGGATGGACGACGAGAAGACACCTTACCACTTCCGGACTGCACCGGGAGCTAGAGAGCCTCCGGCCTTACGAGCTGTGAGTTGCATGGAAAATATCACACCTCCAATGTACATCCATACGGCATCCTTGCCAAGGATGGCTTGGAAGGTGATGTTATTGACCATGTACCCCACTATTCAGACATGGATTTTTTGACAGATGCTTCTTTGGATGGATCGACGAAGATCATAAATAGTCCGTTTTGAGTCTACATGGATTGTATGAGATGTATTCCAGATCGAGTTGTATGACGTATCTTCGACATGATTGGAATGAAAGTGACCATGTCACATTTTTGGCCTTCACCTCTTTTGTGCAAATTGAATAGGAAACGCCATTAAAGTTAAAAGAACTTCGAACAAAGAATAGAAAAGAAAAAAAAAAAGAATAAAAGAAAACTTTCCTTAAAAATCTTAAAAATGATGAACACCAAATTCACATGAACATTAAATGAACGATAAAATAAATTTGAATCGTTAAAGGACAAACAAAATGAGCACAAATTTTCAATCACAATTTCAAATTCAATCTTTCCAGATCTCAAATCAAATCTCAATCAAATTCAAATTCAATCTTTCCAAATTTCAAATCAAATCTCAATCAAATTCAAATTCAATCTTTCCAAATTTCAAATCAAATCTCAATCAAATTCAAATTCAATCTTTCCCGAATCTCGAATCCAGTCTCGATCAAATTCAAATTCAATCTTCCCGAATTTCGGAATCAAATCTCCAATCAAATTCGAATTCGATCTCTTCCAATTTCAAATCCGATCTCAGTCGAATTCAAATTCGATCCTTCAGGATTTCAAATCAAATTTCAA
>JAKZJZ010002885.1:0-12521 GCA_022702705.1 Papilionanthe hookeriana x Papilionanthe teres | reverse complement strand
CATATATTTTTAAGCTGACTATTGTCATATTCTCCATCAATTTTTTTATAAAAATTTTGTAGTTTATTATATCGTTCTTTTTTATTGAAATGCATTATTGGTTCTAATACTACTTCCTTTTCATAAATATGACAAAAAACAAACACTACTTCTCTCTCACTAGATAAAAATATATTACAATGTCACAAAATAGAATTTGTAAAAATTTGTAACATAAGCTCATTTTTCATCCATGTGAAAAAAAGGAAGATTAGAATTACCAAAAAAAATTCAAGACCAAAAGTAAATATAGAGAGATATATAACCTATCATTAGACCTTAACAAGAAGGCAGAGGACCCATAAAAATAGGATTCCGGTTGTCTTAAAATTAGTTTAGGATAAACTCTTATATATCAGAAAGCATACCATCAATAAGGCCATCCAAAATAACCTTGAAAATTACATGACTCAGAAAAAAAATAGATTTTTTGTTGCTTTAATACGCTTAATAGGAAACTCGCATATATCGAAAAACAAAGAATTAATATGAAGGCCATCTAGAAGAACAACAAGGTCATATGACTTATCATAACCTTATAAAAATAATTATTCCAAATCCAATTTCAGTTCCTCAAGATAACTTATATAAATCAAATAAAGATTTCTTAAATAATTACTATCACTACTAACATATCAAAAAAATATTGGGTGATATGTATGTAAATGTCTCTCGTTATTTTTCCTTCTCAGGTTCCACACCAACATTAATGTTAGTAAGAGAAAAGCAAGCTTTTGAGATACCAAATTATGTTTATTTAAATGAAAACTAATATGCCCCGATGTTCCATTTTCATCCCCCCAATGCATGTAAAGCTTTGTACTTCTATTTTATGTCTCAAAATATGCATGATAAGCCAACGAAGATTGGGGCACTGGGGAGCAGTACTACAAATACTTCAATGATAGTCTGACTACGTTTTGTCCTCTCTTTTCAAAAACAATACGAAAATTTCAGGCAGTTAAATCCAATTTTGAAATGCTTACAATACTAAAATGAATGTGTGAATTATGGTTGACCAACCTCTTCATGACATGCATCAATGTATACAAATTGTTGACAAACAAAAATGAGATGTCTTCAATTCTCTAAGTAATAGTTATATACGACCAAACTCAAGTTTCACACCAACTCAAATTCACTCTCCAAATAGCTTACCTGAATTATAAGAATTCTACCAACGATACACTAAAAACCTTTGAGCGCAAAGAAAGAATACAAAAGACTCATTTACTCCTATAATACATAACTTAATACAAATATTAAGAATAAAGGAGTGTTCACTCCTATAAAGAAAAAGCGAGCAATAGCTTCCAATCCCATTCTTTAAAGAAACAAAATTCCAATTTAAAGTTCATACTCAAGACTTCCTAAAGTATCAACATATTTTTTATCATATCGCTCGAACCAACCACTTTGATTATATGCATGTTTGTATATAGCAGAAAAAGTAAAAATAAAAAAATAATAAAAAAAAAGAAAATAAAAAAACTTATAGAAATAGAAGCGCTCAAAAGATCCACTCATCCCTAGCAAAAACAATAGCTGACAGAGAAACAAGATATAAAGAAGGTAAGATAATAACACCCAAATCCTTAGCAAAAACAACAACAACCGATCAATCAACTAATCTTCAAAGGTATGTGAAAACCACCATGAATGTGAGCTGATAATAACACAAATCACAAAATATTAGAAGTACCAAAATACTTTACAAAATTATAAAAGAACCCGAAATAATGAATTTCTCATAAAAAACACAGAACAATAGTCAAAGAGAATGCCTCAAAATCAGGAGGAACAAATACATTCACATTAGTAGAAATTAGCAATCACATAACCATAGAAGCACCCAAAAGATTTAAGGAAAAAATAAAAAATAAAAACAACTGAAAGAATAAAAATACCATTAAAAACATACAACAATAGATGCTGGTCAAGGGCAAGACCTCAAAACTCATGGGATCAAATACATTCGAATTACAACACACACAAAAGAGAAGATAAATTGAAACCAAAGGGATTGGATTGAAGCAAGTGGGATCAGAGGAGTAGTGATGGGAAGGTCAAAGGAAGAAGACCTCAAAACCATAGACTATAGTTCGAGAAAATAGTTCGCAAAATGTCCTAGTTTGATACCACATTTTTAGAAATGATATCCTGAACGCTGCTAAAAATTGGGTTGCGGTGTGGCAGGATGAAGTATTGCGGTACCAACTCTACACCAAGCATGCCCTGAATATGGTCTATCGATCATCGTTATTTGACTACAATGACAAAAAAAACAGCACCTAAGTTTAATTGCTCGATCACCGTCAATGGCCTCTTAACCACTATTGACTTAATTATTGCTTGTTGAGCGAAGTCACCTGACTAAGCCTCCTTACCACATTCACTCAACTATAGCTTGCCAATCATTATCGCTTGACTAATGTCACTTCATCGTCATCGAACAATTACAAAATTCTTTCTTCTATCACTTGACTATGGACTCCATACTACCATTCCCCAATTATGGACTCCAAATAACAATTACCTTATTAATTAGGTCTCCATTCCATCATACAAAGTCCCGTGCACCCAATTACTATTGCTTAATCACCAGTTCCATACAAAGTCCTCTTAATCACCATGCTTGATTACATTTTTCTTTGCTCTCATTTGACTAAGTAACCATTGATTGACTATGGTCTCTCGATATCATTTAACCACTTTCCACCCTACTATGATTGCCTAATCATCATTAATTGACCACCATGGCTCTTTTATGGTTACTCAAAAATCTCACACTTGAACAGTTTCCTAACCTTCAACATCTCATTACGGTGACTAGTCAATCATTTATCGTATGCAATCTTACAGCCTATTGACTATCAATATCTAATTATTATCATCCAGCTATCATCACATACCATCCAAGTTAACTTTAAGCAAAACTTCTTAAGCTCATTACTTCTCTCCTTGAAGAATAACAACTTAACATAACTCTAATTTTATCTTGAAAAATCCTCCAATGTCTCATTACTCATAGCTTCTATTATGAGATCCATCCTGCATATATATATATATATATATATATATATATATATATATATATATATATATATATAGAGAGAGAGAGAGAGAGAGAGAGAGAGAGAGAGAGAGAGAGAGAGAGAGAGAGAGAGAGTAAACAAATATCAACATAATAAATTATTCAAGTAAGTGGCACATGCAAGGTTAGGATGCACCTCATTATGATATAGTAAGCTGCCTATGAGAAATTTTACGTACACTTAACATAATTCTTATGTATTTACGTATCTAACACCTTAAATTTGATATTTACATCAGTAATATTTTAGTGGCATAAAACTATGCATGCAGATATGTATTTCAATTTTAAAAACTCAAAAAGAGAGAGATTTTTTTTTTATGAGATATTAAGTATTTGAGTGTTATTTACATAAATGTAGAATTTTTGATGTTAGATGTGTAAATGTATAAGAACTGTGTGGTGTGCATGTAAATGCCCCTATCAGTATATATAAGCTGCATTTAAAATTGAAATTAGGTTGTCAGTTGAATAAAATATCAAGACCATTTGCAGAAATATCTCTGATTATATAGAATAAATTAATTTAGTTGGCCCATAGGATAATATTTATTTTGCTTCTAATTTGTAAGTGATACGCCACCAATAAATTATTTTCATCCAACAAAAATTTAGAGGTATTACAGGATCTCTAGATGATCATAAAAATTACTCCAATACCATCTCTATCATCGTCGATCGCCGTTGGCAGCCATCAACAACCTCCGACCTCCATCAACCACCGATGATCTTTGATTACCACCAATCATCACCGATAACCACAGACCAGACGGCGTCAGTCAACAGTGTAATCTGGAATTATAATTATCATTTTTCATCAATGAGATAATAGATCTTTGTAATCATCACCAAATAGTGATTTTTTACTGCTTGGTCATATCCCGCGGTTTTTTCCTTTCAGGGTTTTCTACGTTAAAACTTATTGTGTTAGTACTGGTTGTTTTTCTTTCACATGTGTCTGTGCTGAATTCTCGTGCAATACTAAGACAATAATCTATTACCCTACTGTCACAAATTTTCTAGCACACCTCAATAAACATTAAAATGTTTTTTCTTTTTTAAAATTAATATCAATTGATTTGTGTAATTACTATAATATATTTTCTTAAATATGTAAAATAGTTTTTTTTTTATTTTTTATTTTTTTATAACACAATTAGATACCTTAACTTCTATATTTTACATGTTTATAAAATTGATATCTCTGTCCATTGACGATTCGCTTAAGGGCAGTTAGTCGACTGAAATAAAGAAAATGAATTTGCATATCTCACCTAAACTTTCATATTTCCAGATGTGACACTGGTGCTTTAGGGTCTGTTTGGGGTAGCTTGTGCAATTCAGGATAAGCAGCTTATTCTGAAAGGTGACCTGCGGCTTTTAGTGTAAAAAACTCAAACGCGGCAGGTAACGTTTTCAAAAATGTCACCACACTTATAAGCTGCCCTAAACGGATCATTAATCTATGCATGAAAATGTGTGTTTCACTTTTAAAATATAGTAATAATGCTATAGTTGAGGGCTACGTGTGTAAATATAAAAATTTAGGTGTAGATATGTAAATACATTAGAATTATGGGCAATGTATGTAAATGCACAAGCAATCATATCTAGAAAAATGACAAGAATTTATTCAATTTAACATTAGTGTGCAATCATTAATCTATATAGTAGATTTTTAAGTCTGGTTGGTAATGGTTGACGCTGATTGGTAGTGATGAACGGTGGTTGGTGGTTGTCGACAGCGGCCGACGGCGACCAACAGGTGTCGATGACGGTGAGCGTTGTAACTTGAAAAATCTAATAACCGTTTCTCATCTGTGTGACTATGAGTTTCTGTAGTTTTTTTTTTACATCTAGGTAAATCCCCACGGTTTCTTTATTTTACGGGTTTTTCTGCATAAAGAACTTATGGTGTCGTTACTGGTTGTTTTATTTCACCCGAGTGTGTTTTGAATTCTCGTGCAATTCTCAAATTATAATTCATTACTTTATTGTTGCAAATTTTCTAATGGTGTAAAAGAAAAAAAAAACATTGATTTGAAATAACACGAATTTCTCAATTTTTTGTTAATGATTATTTTATTTTCATATTCAGAAATATACTACCAAAAAAGAGAAATTTACATACCATAAAATTCTTCTGTATTTATATATCTAAGCTTAAAGTTTGATATTATTTATATTTATAACACTTTAGCGTCGTTATCTTATATATTAAAGGCTGCATTTCACCTTAAAAAAAAAATTTAATGATATTTTTATGTGATATTAAAAATTTGCATGGTGCATATGAATATCTAACTCAAGTATTTTAAATACATTATACTTTAATTATATTATGTTTCTTGTTCGATGACCAAAACAATCCTAAAATGAATAAGGGTTCTACGATATGGTGGTCTCCAATCAGGGCTGCCAAAAAAGCTCGTCATTCTCGAATATAGCTCATGTTCGGATCGTTCGATAAGCAGATGAGCCGAACACGAATAATTTTTTTTAGCTCAGTTTATAAACAAGACGCGTTATTGTTCAAATTAGAAAAGTTAATTTTAATTAATTATACATAAACAATTCAAACTACATAGTAAAATAATTAGAAATTTATTAAATTAAAAAAAATAAAAACTAAATAATTTATTTTAGTGATTTGTTTTTAGCTATATGAGCATAAATGGGCGGCTTGAATTGAATAAAAAATATTATAATAAAAAACTCATAATTTTAATCCTCATAAATATATTGCTACTATTTACTAAAGCCCAAACCCATGAGTCGTTGCTCCAATCATTGAGTTTTCATTTCGAGTTGGGAGAAGCTTCAAGCGAAAGCCTCTGTTATGGTTAGGGTTTTGCTTCGCCGCCACAAGAGTTCCTTCTCCTATGTCACATGTTAAGGGATACTCATATCTTTTTCCCTCTCATTGCTGGCTTTCGAGTAGTGACTCACCTATGCGAGCTTTATCTACTATGAAATCATGATCTCCCATCTCAATAGCTCAATAGATGAGTGTGATTGCAGTGGGGGGCATGTTAAGAATGGAGCCTGCCCTGCCTCCCGCCCTTTCTCCCTCCTCCGCGTCGCGCTTCACGCGAAACCGCGGGAAGCTTCCCGCGTGAAGCTTCCCGCCTCCCTGCTTCCCGCCTCTTCTCACGCGGTCCCGCATCCTCTCCCGGCGCGAAAACGCGTTCCCGCGTGAAGCCCCGCGTGAAGTCCCCGCATGAAGCTTCCTCTCATGGCTGGTTCGCTTCCTATAAATGCAAAGGCAAAAAGCTGCGGCAACATATGGAACTCACCTTTCCTTTTGGCTGATGCGTGCAAGGGAAAGCAAAAGAAAAAGGTTGATTTTCTCCTTGGCCTACGCAGCAGCAAGAAATAAAAGGGGTTTTGCTTTGCCCCCTTTTTGTTTTTCTTCTCACGTAAGAGAGGGGGAGAGAGAGAAGGAAAGAGAGAGAGAGAAGGAGAGAGAGAGGGGGAGAGAGAGAAGGAGAGAGAGAAAAGAAAAGGAGATTTTTCTTTTGTTCTTGTAAGTCGACGTGGTCGGCGGTATATTTCCTCAAGTATAATAAAATCCTCCAGCACTCCGTGACGCAGGCAATTCGCCGAACCACGTAAATCTCTCGTGTCGTATTTTCCTGCGCATTTTTCTCGTTTCAATTTCCGCTTTATCGTCGTCGTTTTTCATAACAACTCAGTATCGCAACGGTGCTCGGATCCGGCAAGAACGATGACCGGAGACGAAGTCGAAGATTTCGTGGATCGAGAAATTCGACGCACAGTACTTTCGTTATCGACGGATGCGGATAGATGACTACCTCTACGGGAAGAAACTTCATCTTCCATTACCGGACAACGACCGGAGAAAATGGACGAGGCCGATCGGAATCGTTGGATCGACTGTGTCTCGGGGTTATTCGATCGACTCCGTCAAGATCGGCCAGACACAACGTTATCAAAGAAAGCGACCATCATGGATCTCATTGGCGGCTCAGTCGGCAGTGTACGAAAGTGCCGCTCGGCAAATAACAAGCGTGCATCCTGATGAAAAAGTTATTCAATTTAAAGATAGCGAAGCGTACATCCGTCGTACAACACCTCGAATGACTTCAATACCATCACAAATCAATCATCGTCCGTCGAAATTGAATTTCGATGATGAGATACGGCGCCGATATTATCGGCTTCGTTGCCAAATAATCGGAAGCTATGAGGATGGCGGTCACACTCTGCAGTAAATCTAAGCTAAAATATGACGATATTCGTGATTTAATTTCAGTCGAGGAGGTGCGCAGAAAGATTCTCGGCGAGACTTCGGTTCGAGTTCGGCGCCGAATGTTGATTCCGGAGGAGATCACACGACAGGAACTCAAACAGCAGGAAGATCAAAATCAAAGCACGAAGCAAAAGCAAGTCAAAGCCCGGTCAACAAACAACCTCGCCGGAATTGTGGCAAACCGGTCACATAAAGAAGAACTCGCAAAAATCCTAAGAAGATGGAGAACACCGGTGCTAATGCGGTAATCGAAGAAGCTTCGTGATGCGTTGTTGCTTGCAGCTCACGCGCTCCGTCGACGACCGGATATCGGATTCGGTGGGCGTCTTTTCATACATCTTCCCACCGGAGTTAATGCAAAACTATGCTTGCAGGGACTTCGGAAGGTGTACCTCGCCGATGGAGCGACTTTCGAACGTAGTGTGGATGGGAGATGTTGAAATTGCACTCCCTAACAAAAACAAATGGATCTTGCAAAAGGTCAGACATATTCCTGAGCTGAAGAAAAATCTAATTTCTGTTGGGCAGCTAGATGAAGGAGGGCATACAGTAGTATTCTCGGATAACACCTGGAAGGTAACTAAAGGAGCACTGGTACTGGCTCGAGGTAAGAAGACTGGTACGTTGTATATGACTACCGGTTTAATTAACAGTGGTTGATACTACAAGTCAGAGAGAGCACAAGCAGACATGTGGCATCGCAGTGCCGGGACACATGAGTCCGAGAGGCATGAAAGAGCTTCAGCCCGCAGGCAAGCCGCTGAACCGAAGTCGACCGATCTTAAAGACGTGTGAAAGCTGCATCATGGGAAAGCAGGAAGGTCGGGCTTCGAAAGGTGGCAGAGCGCTAGCGGCGTAAAATTAGAACTCGTACACACCGATGTGCGGGGACCTTCCCTGGCATCTCTCGGAGGCTCTCGCTACTACGTCACATTTATCGATGATCATACAGAAAGTGTATGGTCTATTTCTCGAAGCATAAATCGATGTATTTAATGTGTTCGTGACTTGGAAGGCCATGGTCGAGACAGAGACAGCTTAAAATTAAAATGTCCGAGATCCGATAATCGGCGGTGAGTACATCGATGGTGGATTCAATGAGTACCGGTGCGCTCAGTGGCATTAGAATGGAGAAGACCATTCCAGTGGACACCACAAGAAATGGTGTCGCAGAGCGCATGAACAGGACCATCAATGAGAGGGCTAGAAGCATGAGATCGCACGCCGGACTACCACCAACCTTCCGGCGTATGCGGCCAAGACTGCAAGTCTATTCGATCAACAAGGGGCCATCCGTCCCATTAAACTCGTGAATTACCCGAGGAAGTCCTGAGCGGTAAAGAGGTCAAATTTTCTCACCTTAAGACTTTTGGTTGTCTTTCATATGTTCTTATTAATCCGCATGCTCGAAGTAAGCTTCGAGGCTAAGTCAAAGAAGTGTTACTTCATCAGGCTACGGAGATGATGCATTTGGGTATCGTTTCCGGGATGATCAGATCGAAGATCATAAGGAGTGTGAACGTGATCTTTAATGAGAAAATGATGTACAAAGACAAGTCTAGTACGGCTTCGAAACAAAGACCGCGAAATCCGAGCCGGTAAAGCTCGATGATTTACCAGAGGTCACAAGACATGATCAAAATATGAATGACGACGAGAGTGGGTCCGGGGCACCCATTCCCATTATTCCGCAATCGAGTTCGTAGTCATTCACTACTCCAACTACTCGTTCGCAGTCGAAAGGGCTAGACGCTCTCCACAGCAGGTATTCTCCTACTTTAAATTACATTCTCACGACAGATGGTGGAGAACCTCGTAGTTATGAAGAAACCTCGCAAGATGAAAATTCGAGCAAGTGGGAGCTAGCCATGAAGGAGGAGATGGATTCTCTCGCTGAAAATCAAACTCGGAGCTAACGTATCTTCCACCGTGGAAGAAGGCTTTACACAACAAGTGGGTGTATCGGTAAAGACCGAACATGATGGCGATAAAAGGTACAAGGCAAGACTTGTTGTTAAAGGTTTTCAGCTGAAGCATGGTATCGATTACTCCGAGATTTTCTCTCCTGCGGTGAAGCTTACAACCATCGAACGGTATCGTCTACGGTGGCTACCGAAAATCTCTTCCTCGAGCAGCTTAGATGCGAAGACGCCTTTTCTTCATGGAGACCTCGAAGAAGACATCTACATGCACCAACTCCGAAGGGTTCGTGGTACAGTGGAAAGGAAAACTCGGTCCATAGATTGAAAAGAGCTTGTATGGCCCGAAGCAAGCTCCTAGACAATGGTACAAGAAGTTTGATAAATTCATGCTCACATGCAGGTACAGACAGATGTCAGCATCATTGTCGCTATGTCGTGTATTTTGACAATTCATATATCATCCTATTGTTGTATGTGGATGATATGCTTATCATAGCGAGCTAAGATTGATGAGATCAATAATCCGAAGAAGCGTATGTCAAAACACTTCGCAATGAAGGATTTAGGAGCGGCAAAGCAAATCCTTGGCATGAAAATTATCGAGACAGTAGTCAAAGGTACGTTAAGACTTTCACAAGCTCGAATATGTGAAAAAGGTGCTTAACGAGTTCAATATGGACAAGGCCAAACCGGCTGGCACACCTTTAGGCGGTCATTTCGTACTCAAGAAGAGTCACCACCCACGTCGATGATGAACGAGACTATACGAGTAAGGTTCCTTACGCTTCAGCCTATTGGTTCACTTATGTATGCTATGGTCCGCACCGCACCGATATCGCTCATGCAATGGGAGTTGTGAGCGAGATACATGAGTAATCCAGAAAGGAACATCGGGAAGCCGTGAAGTGGATCTTTAGATACCTAAGAGGCTCTGCGTAAACCTCGCTTGTGTTTCTCGTGAAAGAGCCCGGAGGTACGCGGCTATGTTGATGCCGATCTAGCCGGAGACATCGATACTGTAATGAGCACCACAAGTTATGTTTATACTCTTGGTGGTACCGTCGTGTCATGGTGCTCAAATCGTGGAAGACAGCTCGTTGTCTACTACGTAAGCTCGAGTATGTAAGCAGCTGTCGGAGGCTCGCAAAGGAGATGATACGGCTACGTGGCTTCTCGGAAGAATCGGTAAGGAGGTTCGAAGGGCACTCTCTACGATGATAGTCGAGTGCCATATTCCTGCCAGAATCCAAGCATTTCAGCCTGTGACCAAGCATATTCAGATCAAGTACCACTTCATACGGTTATTGTTAGATGACGGACAATTGTTGCTTGAAAAAATTCGTGGAAGTGAGAACCCCGTCGATATGTTGACAAGCAGTGTACTTAGAACCGAAGCTCGTGCGCAGCTTCGACTGGTCTTCTAAATTAAAAAACAAGGACTTCGAGTCGCAGAGGTGGAGGATATCACATTTGAGGAAAGATCGGTACGGCTAGCGTAGATGAGGCAACCGATGGACGGTGCGGCAGCGATCGCGGCCTGCAAGTGGGAGATTTGTTAAGAATGGAGCCCGCCTCGCCTCCCGCCCTTTCTCCCTCCTCCGCGTCGCGCTTCACGCGAAACCGCGGGAAGCTTCCCGCGTGAAGCTTCCCGCCTCCCCGCTTCCCGCCTCTTCTCACGCGGTCCCGCATCCTCTCCCCGGCGCGAAAACGCGTTCCCGCGTGAAGCCCCGCGTGAAGTCCCCGCATGAAGCTTCCTCTCATGGCCGGTTCGCTTCCTATAAATGCAAAGGCAAAAAGCTGCAGGCAACATATGGAACTCACCTTTCCTTTGGCTGATGCGTGCAAGGGAAAGCAAAAGAAAAAGGTTGATTTTCTCCTTGGCCTACGCAGCAGCAAGAAATAAAAGGGGTTTTGCTTTGCCCCCTTTTGTTTTTCTTTCTCACGTAAGAGAGGGGGAGAGAGAGAAGGAAAGAGAGAGAGAGAAGGAGAAAGAGAGGGGAGAGAGAGAAGGAGAGAGAGAAAAGAAAGGAGAGTTTTCTTTTCTTCTTATAAGTCGACGTGATCGACGGTGTATTTCCTCACGTATAATAAAATCCTCCGCAGCTCCGTGGACGTAGGCAATTTGCCGAACCACGTAAATCTCTGTGTCGTATTTTCTGGTGCATTTTTCTCGTTTCAATTTCCGCTTTATTGTCGTCGTTTTTCATAACAGGGCAGTTTCTAGAATTTTTGTACCCCGTCTTTGAGGTGCATCACTGCAAAGTGTTCAGAACGATATTTAGCTCCGTTGAGTGTTTTGTTACTCTGTAATGTATAACCGTATTCTGTATCACACGTTGTAATTCCATAATGGATTTTGTTGCAACGATAAGGGGCGTGACTAGCGTGGTCAATGACGGCCAACAAGCGGTGAATGATGGTGGTCGGTGGTTGCAGAAGTGGTGCATTCGTTAGACCTCTAGTGTAGAACACTCAATCTAAAGTCATTCTCTTTCAAGCTCCAATCCTCCTCTTATTTAAGATATACGTCTCCTTTGATGCTAGGGGGTAGTGCTCTATTTATAAAATTTAGAAGACACATCACTGTAAATTAAAAAAAAAAAAAAAAAAAAATCAAAATCACTCCATCAAATAGCTTAGAGATGATCAGACGATGTTTTGCGAATACTATATCGCCTTGACCATCTCAGAATTAAGTGATATTGAACTCGTTAAATTTTTGTTGCAGCGACCCACAATTCAACCATAGGGCGGCTTGGAATCCGTCAAACCATCTAATTATACCCCTAAAGCATTTTAAAACAGTTTAACGACTTATTATGGTTTTGATTTGACTCGGATGGGGTCTATCTCGATGTCTTCGACTTTGTCTCGTCAGCTTGTTAGTTTGATTATAAGTTCGCAAAAATCAAAACTATGAATAGTTTTTAATTGAAGTTTAATTGTTCAGTACTAAAAAAAAAAAGATATCGAGATATATGCCACGCCTCTAAATCTACCCCTAATGATGATAATTTCTTGGTGGCATATATAGTTGTTGAAGGTTCTCTCTTATTTTTCCCCATGGCGTCTATGCTTAAGAAATCTCTATTTTTCGGAGTCATGGCAATGGTATAGCTCGGAGAACCGCCCATGCTTCTAACCCTCATGTATTTTTTTCCCCTAAGATTGATGTCGTATGTTTTTTTAAATA
>JAKZJZ010002884.1:0-12535 GCA_022702705.1 Papilionanthe hookeriana x Papilionanthe teres | reverse complement strand
TCTTAATTTAATTTAATTTAATTTTAATTTAATTTACTTAATTTAATTTAATTTTTAATTTAATTTAATTTAATTTTAATTGAAATTTTTGAAAGAGTTTAATGATTTAATTTTAGTTTAATGATTAAGTCTTTTAATATTTTAAATTTGAGTTATCATTTTAGTTAAGAGTTGAATATTAATGAGATGATTAATTTAGGGATTTTTAAATTAAAGAATAAATCTCTTCCTAATAATATCCCTATTTTAATAATTCCAATTTTATTATTCTTCCAAATTTAATCAATTATTTAATTAAGGTTTAATCATTTTAAATTGCTCAATGGGTTTCTACCCTTTAATTATTTAAATTTCAATCATCCAAATCAGATTAGGATCAAATATTTTACTTGTTAAATTTTTTATTAAACCTAAAGTTTTAATTAAGGGTTAAAATTTTAATTACTATTTTCCCCTTTAAGCTTAACAATTTCATAACTCACTAAATTGAACTCAAATGAACTTGAAATTTTTATGTGACTTCACTTATGTGTCAATAAAGACATGAGAGGAGAAAATGTGATTTTTCTGTATTTAATTTATTTACATAATTATTTTTAGTAGAAAATATGAGATTTTCAAGGAAAATTTGATAACATGACCAAGGGAAAGTTTCTGTCCTTAAGAAAATTAGGGGACATTTCTAATGACCAGAGGACCACTTGGACTAATTCTGGTGATTTTTTGAATTATATTTTATTTATTAGAATTATTTTAAGTTTTAGAGTATTAATTAATTTAAAAATAAAATAAATGTTGAAAAATGAATTTTATATTTTTCAAAAATCTCTCTGACATCAAAGAAATCAGAGAATCAAATTTTGCAATTTTCTGATTTTTATATGATTTATTATAATTATTTTAGTGAAAATGCTAGAAAATACATTTTTTTAATTTTAAAATCATCCTAGAGCTTTAAAATTTAATATCTCACTAAATAGACCTAGGAAAAATATGGGATTTGTTCCTAAGTGATTAAAATTCAAAATGTGACATTTTGGTGAATTTTATTATTTTTGTGATTTTTATTATTTTTTAATTATTGAAAATATTAAAATAATATTAAAAATCAAATTTTTTAGAAAATTGAAATTTTAATTTTCTTAAACTCCCCTGATATCAGAGAGACTCCAAAACCAATTTGGTGAATTTTTGAAAGATATTTTGAAAGTTATGAATTTTTAAATTTTAAAATGACTAAGTGGCTTAATCAACCCAATTAATAGGGCTAACCAAGTCCAATTGACCTCAAATTTTTATAGTGGGTTCCTCTGATCCTAAAGGTCAGTGGAGAATTGATTTCAAGTCAATTTGATGTATGGTTAGCTCTAATTAATTAGAGACCTATTTTGAGTGTTTAAGCCAATTAGGGTTGTCTAAAATGAACTAACTCAAAACCTATTTTTCCTAGGGTTCTCTCGGTCATAAGGAACATCACCAAATTTTCCTAGAATTTATTACACAACATGCTATTTATTGGAATTAAAATACTCAAAACAGTGACATGAATTTGAAAAATCAATAACTCTTCATAGGATGGCCTCTCGACTTTGGAAAATTCTGGGAATGTTCCCAAATTCAGAGGCTTCAAAAGCCCTATGGTCTCATGCCATGGTGAATTGTATGAATGCATGGAGAATTAAATGTATGCAGAGAGTAAATAAATTACTAAAAATAAAATACTTGATGAAATTAAATGATTTCTTTTCCACATTATTCTCCTCTGTTCACCGAGCAAGAGGGTATTTTTCTTTTATTTTTCTCGATTTTTCTACACAAAGTTATGAATTTTCCAAGTTTAGGAATTAAATAAATAGAAAAATACCCTATTTTTCTATTTATCCACGCGCGCCAGCCGCATCCTCGCATCTCCGAACTCACACGCGTCGCGCTCCCATTCGACGCCGCCATCTGAGTCAGCAGCCCGGGCCCCGCGGTTCTCGTACCGTCTCCTGGTCCGACGCCATCTGAGCCGTCCGTCCGCGCGTGTATTAAATGGACGGCATCCGTTCATCGTCCCCGAGCGTCCTCACCCGAGAGCCGTCCACACTAAATCCCTAAGATCTCACTCGATACTCAACGGATTTTTATGTTCTTATGCTCTATGGATTCGTCTCGAAGAGACGAACACATCTATACGGTTATCATGCATCGAAATTAAGGCATTTGAAATGGAGAATCTCCGAAGCTCGGGATGAAGAATTAGTTCATACCTTTGCTCGTAGAAGTGTGGCTTCGATCCGAGAGTTGTCGCACCTTCGATCGGATCTCGACAAGCTCCGCATGAAGTCTCTCGGTCTCGGTGAATCGTCTAGATGTGATTTCGACCAAGCCCGATCACAAAGCTTCGGAGGCCGGAGCAACCGGGTGGCCCGGAGATGGGGCTTTTGCCGGCGGACACCTTCCCTCGGTCCGAGTGAAGGTGTAGAACCAATCAATCTGGGGATTGGCTCACCGTGGAGAAGTGTCCCGGTTTTGGGTGGAATTTCAACTCCGAAATCGAGCTCGCAGAGGAGAAATGGCAGGGGATCTCACCTGGGATCAAGTGCTCTGTGTGGGGAGGAGTCCGGAACAATTTTGGCGCAGTTTCAGCAAGGTCCGGTTCAGCACCTCTTCATGGCCGAGAGGTGAGGGAGTTTGAATAGCAGAGGCCGAGGGCCTCCCGTGGGGAGTCGAGGGTCGGATCGACCTGCTTCGGATGAGAAGAACAGCCATGGTGACCATCTGGGCATGAGGCAGCCTCAGCAAGATGGAATTCCAAAGTTCGCTCCTCCCAAGGTCTCGGCCATGGTGTTTTCCGGCGACCCAGGGGCCGGCCTGCAGCATGGGTCACCCTCGTGTCCAGGTGGGTCGTGTTAGAGGCTTAGTGCAATCAATCGGCCATTGCCATGTGTAAAGTGGCTCGAATTAAAATGGAATGGGGGAGGGGTCATTTTGGCTTCAATTTGGTCAACCCATTGGTTTGGGCTGGGTTCACCCTCCAAGGCCAATTTGGGTCGAAGGAAAGTCACTGGATCAGCTCGATTAGTGGGGTCAAGTCACAATCCAAGTACAATTAAGCTTAAGCAAGAGTTAGGGGAGACATGGGAGTGGTTAATCACTCTTAAGAGAATCATTAAAGGGTCCCCTCTTCTTGCCATTTTGGGCATGGTGACAAGTCAAACCCCCCATGGCTTCATGTGGCTTGTCTATGGCTTCGCATGGCTTCGCATTCGCTTCGAAAAAAGTCGACTTGTTTCATGAAAAAGGGTTTTAGAAATATTTGTCATTTAGGGGGTAATTTGGCATGAGGCTTAATTTGGAATTATTTGATGATGTGATTAGAACTTAGTGAATGGCTTTGATTAAATGGATGGCAAATGGAAATGTCATGTGGGCTTTAAGGCCAATTTTGGGCTTTTGTATTTGATGGAAATCAGCTTTTAGGAAGGTTTAGTGAAGCGGGCTTTTAGGTTTGAAAATGAATTTATGGATAGAAATTTTGTAAAGAGGTTGGGCCAAATAATTGTTGAGTTTGGTTTAGGGATGTGTCATGAGTGGTTTGGAGTCAATTTGGTGTGATTTGGACTCGAATTGGTTCGAATTCGGGTTTAATCTGGTAAGTGGCCTATGTAGGTCAAATTGGGCTAACTTGGGCCAATGTTGGGCTAGAGTTGAAATTGATGTAAAATTAATGTTGGGAAATGTTTATGGGAGTGTTTCAAAGAGGTTTTGGCTTTGATGGGTTTTGATTTTGGGATTCGGGCTCATTCGGGCTAGGTTCTGGGTTTAGGTCAAAAATGGGCCTTTTAATTTCTGGGTTGAATTTGAGTGGGGTTTGGGTCTAAATTTTGGGCAAATCATGTTAGTGTTTTGTTTATGGGGATGTCAAGGAAGGTTTAGAAAAGATTTGGGTTTAATTGGAGTTGAATCGGGTGAGCTGGCGTTAAGTTTCGGGTCATGGGTCCAAATCGGGCTTTAAGGCCAAAAGTGAAATTGATCCAAATGTCAATCAAATTAAGCTCGGATTTGGTCTAGATTGGTGTTGGGAATGTTGAATTGAAATTTAGAATTGAATTGGACCAGAATTTAGGTCAATCGGGTAGGTTAGGTTCGACATCGGGTTCACTTTGGGTTAAAATGGATCAAATTGGGGATTTTGATAAAAGTGGGGTAAATTGACAAAATTGGCCCATGGTGTAGTTGGACAAAATGAAATTGGGAATATTTGGGATTTTCTGGAATTTTCTAGGAATTTTCTGAATTTTTGGATTTTTGGCTAAGAGAGGTATTTTGGGTATTCTGAGGGTATCGGGAGGTTTTCTTGGAATTTTTGGTATTTTTGGGTATGGATGATCAATTTGAGTGATGTGGAAATGTTTGGGATTGATTTTGGAGAATTTTGGGTAATTTGAAAGTTTTGAGAAATTTGGGTAGCTTCATGGCTTTTGCAAGTTAAGTGTGTAGGGTCCCGGGGTCAAAAATCAAAATTTGGAAATTGAAGATCAGGGATGTAAGTGGAAAGAAGTCATTTTGGTTGAGCCATGAAGCTCATATCAAGCCCACATGAGTCGATGAAGGGACTCATTTGAGGCATTCACTATGTTGTTCCTAACCCTCTAGCTCAAGGGCTTAGGGGTTAAGGACCATCCATATGAATCACCTACATGAGTCAGAGGTCAAGTTGTGTATGGGTGTGTTTTTGGGAAGTGTGTGAAAGTGTAGTGTGTAGGTGTAGTGTGTGCAAGTCAACCCTTCACCTGCACCGAGGCCACCTGTAGGGCATCCTAAGGCCAAAGAGTTCTATAGAACTCATCCTTTAAACTTCCACATTCGATTTCAACCCTCTAGGTGATTAGGGGTCTACAACCAAGTTTGTGGAGTTTGCAGGAGTTTAGAAGTGGTTTGAATTTCTAAAAGGTGGGTCCCAATTCTAATCCTCTAAGATAGTCAAAGGAAAAGCCTAAGGCTAGATCCTAAGTACTAAAGAGAAGAAGAGAAGACCTCATCAAAAATGAGGTCAACAAATGGACCCCTAATAAGTGTGAGTGAGCGACGAGCACACCGCGCGTATCGGTGCTGACCGAAGCGATCAACAAAACCAACACAGATGTCCAAGTGACAAACTTAGACGAAGTAGAAGAATTTCTACCTGGGAGTGTCAAGTATATCTCCGAACCGGAGATTCTCGAACTATCGCCTGGGAAAGGAAAGGAGGTGAATCCCAAATCACATGATCTCAGGAGAATTTCGATTTAGATTTTATTTTGTTTCATGTTCAAGTCATGATGTGTGAGTTTAGATTTCAATTTGGAGTTTCAATTTAGATCAAGTTCGTCAAGATTAATTCAAGGAATTTGATTCGAAATGAAAATCGGAATTTCGAGGTTTTAGATGCAACATCTTCAACCCCAAAAGAAGATCGAATCGATTGGATTGGATCATTACAATGAGGAAAGATCTCGCAGTAATGCGGTATTGGATGTAAAATCCTTAACCTCAAGAGTTTGAATTCGATTTGATGTATTTCATTGCGATAGGAAAAGATCCTAAAGCAATGCGAGTCTCGGATGTAAAATCCTCGACCCAAAAGTTCGACTTGATGTATTTCAATGCGTACAGTGGAAAGAATCCTAGCAACAGGCAGTCTTCGATGTAAAATCCTTAACCCAAAAGTTCGAATTCGATGTATTTCAGTGCAATAGGAAAGAATCCTAAAGTGCAAGTCTCGGATGTAAAATCCTCGACCCAAAAGTTCGATTTGATGTATTTCAATGGCAATAGGAAAAGAATCCTAAAGCAATGCAGTCTTGATGTAAAATCCTCGACCCAAAAGTTCGAATTCGATGTATTTCAGCAATAGCGGAAAGAATCCTAAAGCAAGTGCAATTGGATGTAAAATCCTCGACCCAAAAGTTCGAATTGATGTATTTCAAAGGCAATAGAAAAGAATCCTAGCAAAGGCAGTCTTGGATGTAAAATCCTCGACCCAAAAGTTTGAATTTGATGTATTTCAAAGGCAATAGGAAAGAATCCTAGCAAGGCAGCTCTGATGTAAAATCCTCGACCCAAAAGTTCGAATTTGATGTATTTCAAAGGTAATAGAGAAAGAATCCTAAAGCAAAGGCTAGCCTTGATGTAAAATCCTCGACCCAAAAGTTCGAATTGATGTATTTCAAGGCAATGATAGAAAGAATCCTAAAGCAAGAGCAGCCTGATGTAAAATCCTCGACCCAAAAGTTCGAATTCGATGTATTTCAGCACATAGGAAAGAATCCTAGCAAAGCAGTTTCGATGTAAAATCCTCGACCCAAAAGTTCGAATTTGATGTATTTCAAAGGCAATAGGAAAGAATCCTAGCAAAGGCAGTCTTGGATGTAAAATCCTCGACCCAAAAGTTCGAATTCGATGTATTTCAAAGGCAACAGGAAAGAATCCTAAAGCACAGGTATCTGGATGTAAAATCCTCGACCCAAAAGTTCGAATTGATGTATTTCAAAGTAACAGGAAAGAATCCTAAAGCGAGTCACTGGAGTAAAATCCTGACCCAAAAGTTCGAATTGATCGAGGTTCGATGCAGATCCGGAAAGATCGAATTTGAGATTTGAAATTCGATCGAGATCTCGATTTAAGATCCGGAAGATCGAATTCGAGATTCGGAAGAAATTTGAATCCGGAAAGATCGAACTCGAATTCGATCGAGATTTGGTTAAGATCCGGAAGATCGAATTTGAGATTTGATAGAGATTTGAGATCTGGAAGATTAAATTCGAGATTCGATCGAGATTTGGAATCTGGAAAGATCGAATTTGAGATTTGACAGAGATTTGGAATCCGGAAAGATCGAATTCGAGATTTGATCAGATTCGAATCCGGAAAGATCGAATCTGAAATTTGGAAGGATGAGTTCGAACTCGATCGAAATTTGATTTAAGATTTGATTTGAAATTGGAAGATCAAATTCAAGTTTGATCGAGATTGGATTCGAAATTTGATCGAGAATTCGATTTAACATTTTTGTTGATTTTGTTTATCTTTTAATGATCCAAATTTTACTTTATCGTTTATTTAATGTTCATGTGAATTTGGTGTTTGTCATTTTTCTTTAGATTCTCTTTTTTTTTTTTTTTAATGAAAGTTTTCTTTTATTCTTTTTTTTTTTCCTTTTTCTCGTTCTTTGTTCGAAGTTCATTTAACTTTAATGGCGTTTCCCAATCAATTCGCACAAAAGAGGTGAAGGCCAAAAATGTGACATGGTCACTTTCATTCCAATCATGTAGAAGATACATCATACATCTCGATCCGGAATATATTTCATACAATCCATGTAAACTCAAAACGGATCGAGTATGATCTTTGTCGATTCATCCAAAAAGGTATCCGTCAAAAATCCATGTCCGAATAAGTGGGGTACATGGTCAATAACATCACCTTCCAAGCCATCCTCGGCAAGGATGCCGTATGGATGTACATCGGAGGTGTGATATTTTCCATGTAACTCACAACTCGTAAGGTCGGAGGCTCTCTAGCTCCGGTCCGGTCGGAAATGGTAAGGTGTCTTCCCGTCGTCCATCCTTCCGAACGTAACCGAGATCCGCTTCACCGGTACTCCCGGTATGCAATGCTTAGCGATATCTCGCTCCGTTGCCCTTCGCATCATGACGGAACCTACCGTAGAAGGTATCTTCACCGGCCCTCGAACTCACCCGGACCTCGCTATCCGGAGGTCGCATCCGAACATGATGTTACACTCGTCAGAAAGAGATCGTGCGTAAAGGTCTCGACAAAGTCGTGGTGATCTATGTGTGGGGGTATACAATCACCCCGTTTCGTAGATGTCGATGATGCACGCATTGGGTATGCAATCCGTCTGCAAGTACCCTCCATGTTATCAATCTCTTTACCATTCTCTCGATGACTAATGGCATCGGATCCACTCGCCCATGACGGAGTATTCCCGTGGGTTTCCTTCCCGTCCTCCGCAAAGTTGTAACAAAGATCCACATCAGTATCGTGATTCTTCCTTTCCTCGGCATCCATCTCCGGGTTCCGAGTATGTGTTTTCCTCAGCGGCCCGCTCGGCCCATTCTTTTCAAATCCCGGATGCAATCCACGATTTGCCGTTGTTCATACTCTGAGAATACGTCTGTATGTAGCTCGAGGCCCTCCAGTATATTGATTCTTCTGCCTCTAATTCTCTCGAAGTATTCAAAGGTTTTCTTTTCAACATTTTGCATTCTCTCCAGACTCGTATTCCGAATGATCCGGCATGGCGAGGCCTTCGTGACATATTGTGGGATATATGGTTCAATCCCTTCACGTTCTCCCCGCATACCTCGCTCCTCGTGATGATGTCCGTCGAGACATCCCCCGGGTTGCTTCCGCAACAAGGTCATGCATCACCGGTGGTTCTATCCGGTGGCGCGGTAGCCTTCTTTCTTCTCGATCTTCCGGGATTTCCCCGGTTCTTCTCGTCATCCTAGGAGCCGGCCTCCTTTCTTCGTGTTCCCGTGAACCGGTGTCCTCGAAGTGTATGCACCGACATTAGCAATCGCCTCGTCGTGCCGATCCGCGACCTAGTTTTGTCAACATCTTACTGGACACGGCGATTCTTATTTCTTCGTTGCGTTGCCGCGAGAGTAGCTCTTCGAACTTCGAACGTCCGCGGGCGCGGCGCCGACAAGCCCGCCCTCCGCCGTAGCGACTACGTACTTCATTTTCTTATCTTCTTCAATGTTTGTCTTTCTTTTCTTGTTGCCGGATCGGTGGCTCGGGCCACCCACTTTCATCACCGTATGTCCGGCGCTCTTCTCGGTCAACCGGGACCCAGCCACTTTCCTCGTATCGTAGGCCCGCTCGGTGCGAAATCCGAGTCAATCTCGATTACCGCTCCATCTTTCACCCTCTTTCATCAAGTGCAAGGCTTACGCCATTCTTAAAGTTCAAGACCAACCGCCCGCTCGACATTTCCCTGCGAAAAGACAAGGAAAAGGATCAGGGGCTGTACCAAGAACAAGAACATTAAGAAAATGTTTATTAAAGACATTTTTTTTATTATTCTTATATTTTCAAACTTAACAGGAATGAAGTGGGATAAGATCAGGTAAGAGATTTTGATTTGGAAAAGAAAACAAGGAAAATTTTATTATCAGATTTTATTTATTTTAGCACATTTTTGTCATTTTTTCGGGTTCTGACCCAACCATAAGTAATTACTTCACCCGTGCTTCTAGGGATGGAAAGTTCATTCCTTCGAAACATCATGTAGCGTAATACTTTTTCAAGTATCGTCCATCGATCGGAAGCATATGTCGTTCTCCCCGGCAACTCACTAGCCGGTAGGAACCTCCCGAGTATACCGCCTCAACCACAAACGGTCCTTCCCAAGTGGGTTCAAATTTTCCTCCATCTCGCGTGTGCAAGAATAGGTCTTTTAAGAACGAGAACTAAGTCACCAACTTCAAGGTTCTCGGGCGACCAGTCTGTCATGGGCTCGAACCATCTTAGCTTGGTATAGTTCTAAATTCCGTTGCTGCCGCAAGTCTTTTCCCTTCTAGGCTCTCTAATTCTTCGAGTCGTAATTTGGCGTTTTCTTCTGTTGTGATTTTATTTGCAATTGCAATTCTGAGTGAAGGAAGCTCGACTTCTAAGGGTAACACTGCCTCGGACCCATACACCAAAGCGTAAGGTGTAGCTTGAGTAGGAGTTCTGAAAGTTGTCCGGTAGGCCCATAAGGCTTCTAACAACTTCTCGTGCCAATTTCTCTTATTATCGTCCAAAGTCTTCTTTAAAATTTGAACGAGAGTTTTATTAAAAGCCTCACCGAGGCCATTTGCTCTTGGGTAGTAAATTGTCGAATATCGCCGCCGATTCCGTGTCTCCCCGACAAAATTGTCGATTTGTGTGCTTCTGAATGCCGACCCATTATCCGAGATGATCTCGCGCGGCACTCCGAAACCAGTAGACAACTCGGTTCTCGAAAAATTGTAGTACGTGATGTGCTTTCACTTCTCTAGCGGAACCGCCTCGCCCACTCGGAAAAGTAATCCGTAGCCGCAAGAATGAAGCGATGTCCTTTCGACGACGGCGGTTCTATCGGACCCACTATATCCGTGCCCCAACATTCAAATGGCCACGATGCAATTGTCGGATGTAGCACATTCGGAGGTTGGTGTAGAACCACCCGCGCACTCGGCACCGATGATGGCTCTCGGCGATTTTCATGCACTGCGTCATCATCGAGGGCCGTAGTACCCTAGTCTTTTAATTTTCATTTTCATCTTCTGACCCGACCGGTGAGCGCCACAGCAGTCCCGAATGTACCTCTTAACAATTTCACGGCCTCGGACCCGCTTAGTGCATCTTAGCCACATTCGATCAAAAGACCTCTCGTATAACGTATTGTTTACTAATGCGTAGGACGCAGTTCTTTTCGATCCGATGTGCCAACGACCTATCATCCGGCAGCTTTTCCCGCTCGCAGGTAGTTCATCAATGGCCGTCGCCAATCTTCCGTGTTTTCTCGTCACCGCCGCAACCGATCCTTTTTCCTTTTCCGATTTGTGTATCGTGTCTATGTCAAGCCGCGATAGGACTCGACGTCCGTGAATCGACACTTCCACCGATTCATCTTGCAAACGTGCAAATTCTTTTGCGAGACGAGCTAGCGCATCCGCTAAAGCGTTTTCTTTCTCGGGGATTTTGTAGATCGTCACATTCGGAATCTGTTCCAACGAACTGTATGGCATACCGGAAGTATTGTTCGAGTCTTGGCTTTAAAATTCCGTACTGTCCCGCGATCCGTTGAATGATTAACCGTGAATCCCCGTAGATGTCGATGTCCGTTATCCCCATTCGAATGGTTAATTCCAGCTCCCGTTATGAGGGCTTCGTATTCGCTTCGTTGTTCGTACATGGTTCCGTCAAGTGGTAGGAGTATCTTAACATCCCCCGCTCCGTGTTATAAAGATTAGCCCGATTCCCGCCTTACCGGCACTATCACTTGCGATTCTTCGTCTTCGTGCGCCGAAGATGCTCCGTCGAAATATAATTCCCAACGTCGATCATCAAGGTCTTCTAGGTTCATTATTTGTTCATCCGGCAAATCATCATCGAGAGGAGATTCGCCGCAGAAGGGTGTGCCGCGAGGAAGTCCGCTAAGACTTGTCCCTTTACTACGCACGAAGAGGCACGAAAGTTATATCGAATTGCAATAATATCATCGACCATCCGGCAAGTCCGCCGGAAAGCGTTGGACGAGTCATCAAGTATCGCAATGGATTAAACTTCGAGATCGAGCCGACCTTACGAGAAAGCATGTAATGCCCGAGCTTTTGAGCGGCGAAGATCGTGGCCAAACAATGCTTTTCAATTGCGGGATACCTTATTTCCGTCGGCAGTAAACGACGGCTTAAGTAATAAAGAGCATTTTCTTTACCCTCATCATCGACTCGGGCCACTGTGGCTCCGAGAGAGTCGTCTAAAGCCGCGGTATAAAGTATTAGCCACGCTCTACTCCGAGACGGGGTCGCTAAGACAAAGAGGTGTCATTAAGTATTGTTTAATGTCCTCGAAGGCCCTCTCGGCATTTCTCTTCCCAAATAAATTCGGCGTCCTTTTTAACTAGTGCCGAGAAAGGCCGACACCTACTCGACAGGTTCGAGATAAAGCGTCGAAGATATGCGCGCCCCTCGAAAAGATCGTAGTTGTTTTAAGGTTTTGGGAGGCGCATTTCTAAGATGGCTTTTATCTTTTCCGGATCGATTTCGATTCCATCGATGTCGGACAACGAATCCTAAGAATTTCCCGGAGTGCGACGCCGAAGGCGCATTTTAAGGGATTCATCTTAAGGTTAAATTGTCTTAATCGTTCGAAAACAATTCTCAAATCATACAAGTGGTCGTCCTTTCACTTCGCTTTTCGATGACCACATCGTCCACGTAGCATTCGACTTGATTTATGGATGAGATCATCAAAAATTCTCGTCATTAGCTTTCGCAAGCCGTTCCCCCGTTCTTCAAGTCCGAATGGCATCACCGTGTAAAGCAATATACTCCGATCGGCGTTCGAATGTCGTAAGCTTTTCATCTTCCGGAGCCATTTTTATCCGGTCGTATCCCGAAGATCCATCCATGAATGAGAATATTTCATGTGTCGAAGCGATGTCGATCATTAATTCTCTGGATCTGCAGAGGGAATTCATCTTTTCGGACATGCCTCGGTTTAAATCTCCGAAATCCACACAAATCTCCGATTCGACTCATTCTTCTTCCCGACCGGTACCACGTTGGCTAACCAAGCTCCGGTATTGTTCTTCACGGACAAATTTAGCGTCTATTAGCTTTTTTAACTTCGCACTATGACTTGTTGTTCGATTTCTAGACGCATTCTTCTCGGGACCTCGTCCGACCTGGACGGAAGCAGATCCACTCCCAGCTTGGCGGACCGCGACCTCCGGAGCTAAACCCGGCATCTCATCGTAGCTCCAAGCAAAATTGCCTCTTAAATTCCATTAATA
>JAKZJZ010002883.1:0-12545 GCA_022702705.1 Papilionanthe hookeriana x Papilionanthe teres | reverse complement strand
ATTGTACTTCGTTCAGTTACGTATTGCTGATCTTCTAAATTTCAAATCAAATCTTAAATCAAATTTCAACCGAATTCAAACTCATCCTTCAAAATTTCCAAATTCAATCTTTCCAGGCTTCAAGTCTCAATCAAATTCAAATTCAACTCTTTTGGGTCGAGGATTTTACATCCAGTACCTTTGCTTAGGATTCTTTTCCTATTGCCTTTGAAATACATCAAATTCAAACCTTTTGGGTCGAGGATTTTACATCCGAAGATTGCCTTGCTTTAGGATTCTTTTCTATTGCCTCTGAAGTACATCAAATCAAACTCTTTTGGGTCGAGGATTTTACATCAGAGACAACACTTTGCTTGCAGGATTCTTTTCTGTTGCCTTTGAAATACATCAAATCGAACTCTTTTGGGTCGAGGATTTTACATCCAATTGCTTGCTTTAGGATTCTTTTCCTATTGCCTGAAGTACATCAAATCAAACCTTTTGGGTCGAGGTTTTACATCCAAGTGCCTGCTTTAGGATTCTTTCTTGTTGCCTTTGAAATACATCAAATTCGAACTTTTGGGTCGAGGATTTTACATCCAGTACCTTCTTGCTTAGGATTCTTTTCCTATTGCCTTTGAAATACATCAAATTCAACTCTTTTGGGTCGAGGATTTTACATCCAAGACTATCTTCTTTAAGATTCTTTTCTGTTGCCTTTGAAATACATCAAATCGAACACTTTTGGGTCGAGGATTTCACATCGAATACTTGCTTGCTTTAGGATTCTTTTTCTGTTGCCTTTGAAATACATCAAATTCAAACTTTTGGGTCGAGGATTTTACATCAAAGACTGCCTTTGCTAGGATTCTTTTCTATTGCCTTGAAATACATTAAATCAAACTCTTTTGGGTCGAGGATTTTACATCCGAAGCTGCCTTTGCTTTAGGATTCTTTTCTGTTGCAGCTGAAATACATCAAATTCAAACCTCTTGAATGAGTGCAACATCATGTTCGGATGCGACCTCCGGATAGCGAGGCCGGGTGAGTTCCGAGGGCCGATAAAGATACCTTTACCGGTGGGTTCCTTCATGATGCTGCAAGGTAACGGAGCGGATATCGCAAAGCATTGCATACCGGGGTGCCGGTGAAGCGAATCTCGGTTACTTTCGGGAGGATGGACGGCTGCAAATACCTTACCATTTCCAACCGGACCCGGAGCTAGAGAACCTCCGGCCTTACGAGGTCTGTGAGTTACATGGGAAATATCACACCTCCAATGTACATCCAGTAGGCATCCTTGCCGAGGATGGCTTGGAAGGTGATGTTATTAACCATGTACCTCACTATTCGGACATGGATTTTTGACGAGATGATTCTTTTGATGGATCAACAAGATCATACACGATCCGTTTTGAGTCTACATGGATTGTATGAAATATATTCCGGATCGAGTTGTATGATATATTTTCAACATGATTGGAATGAAAGTGACCATGTCGCGTTTTTGGCCTTCACCTCTTTTGTGCAAATTGATTGGGAAACGCCATTAAAGTTAAATGAACTTCGAACAAAGAACGAGAAAAGAAATAAAAAAAGAGAATAAAAGAAAACTTTCTAAAAAAAAAATCTGAAAAATGACAAATACCAAATTCACATGAACGTTAAATAAACAATAAAATAAAATTTGAACCATTAAAAGATAAACGAAATCAACACAAATCTCAAATTCCATCCTTCCAAACTTCAAAATCAAATTCCATCCTTCCAAACTTCAAATCTCAAATTCCATCCTTCCAAACTTCAAAATCAAATTCCATCCTTCCAAACTTCAAAATCAAATTCCATCCTTCCAAATTCCGAATCAAATTTCAATCTTTTCAAATCTCAAATCAAATTCTCGATCAAATTCCAAATCCACTCTCGATCAAATTTCAAATTTGATCTTCCCAAATCTCAAATCAAATTCTCGATCAAATTCCGAATCCATTCTCGATCAAGTTTCAAACTTGATCTTCTAAATTTCAAATCGAATCTTAAATCAAATTTCAGCCGAATTCGAACTAATCCTTCCAAATTTCCAAATTCAATCTTTCCGGGCTTCGAGTCTCGATCAAATTCAAATTCGACTCTTTTGGGTCGAGGATTTTACATCCAAGATTGCCTTGCTAGGATTCTTTTCCTATTGCCTTTGAAATACATCAAATTCAAACCTTTTGGGTCGAGGATTTTACATCAAGGCTACCTTTGCTTTAGGATTATTTTCCTTATTGCCTTTGAAGTACATCAAATCGAACTCTTTTGGGTCGAGGATTTTACATCGAAAACTTCTGTTGCTTTAGGATTCTTTTCTATTGCCTTTGAAATACATCAAATCGAACTCTTTTGGGTCGAGGATTTTACATCCAAGTTGCCTTTGCTTAGGATTCTTTTCTATTGCCTTGAAGTTCATCAAATCGAACCTTTTGGGTCGAGGATTTTACATCCAAGTACTGCATTGCTTTAGGATTCTTTCTGTTGCCTTTGAAATACATCAAATTCAAACTTTTGGGTCGAGGATTTTACATCCAGACGCTATTACTTTAGGATTCTTTTCCTATTGCCTTTGAAATACATCAAATTCAACTCTTTTGGGTCGAGGATTTTACATCAAGATTGCCTTCTTAGGATTCTTTTCCTATTGCCATTGAAATACATCAAATCAAACACTTTTGGGTCGAGGATTTCACATCCGAAGCTCTGCTTGCTTTAGGATTCTTTTCTGTTGCCTTTGAAATACATCAAATTCAAACTTTTGGGTCGAGGATTTTACATCCAAGTACGCTTTTGCTAGGATTCTTTTCCTATTGCCTTGAAGTACATTAAATCAAACTCTTTTGGGTCGAGGATTTTACATCAAGTACCTTTGCTTAGGATTCTTTTTCTGTTGCCTTTGAAATACATCAAATTCAAACCTTTTGGGTCGAGGATTTTACATCAAGTGCCTTTGCTAGGATTCTTTTCTGTTGCCTTTGAAATACATCAAATTCAAACTTTTGGGTCGAGGATTTTACATCCAGACTGCCTTTGCTAGGATTCTTTTCCTATTGCCTTTGAAGTACATTAAATCGAACTCTTTTGGGTCGAGGATTTTACATCCAAGGCTGCTTACTTGCTAGGATTCTTTTCCTATTGCCTTTGAAATACATCAAATTCAAACCTTTTGGGTCGAGGATTTTACATCAAAGCATTGTACCTTTAGGATTCTTTTCTATTGCCTTTGAAATACATCAAATTCAAACCTTTTGGGTCGAGGATTTTACATCGAAATTGCCTTCTGCTAGGATGCTTTTCCTACTGCACTAAAATACATCAAATCAAACTCTTTTGGGTCGAGGATTTTACATCTAAGACCGCACTGCTTTAGGATTCTTTTCCTATTGCATTGAAGTACATCAAATCAAACTTTTGGGTCGAGGATTTTATATCCAAGACTGCACTGCTTTAGGATTCTTTCTCTATTGCCTTTGAAATACATCAAATTCAAACTTTTGGGTCGAGGATTTTACATCAAAGTGCCTTTGCTTTAGGATTCTTTTCCTATTGCTTTGAAATACATCAAATTCAAACCTTTTGAGTCGAGGATTTTACATCGAGAGCTGCCTTTGCTAGGATTCTTTTCTATTGCCTGAAGTACATCAAATCAAACCTTTTGGGTCGAGGATTTTACATCCAGATTGCCTTTGCTAGGATTCTTTTCCTATTGCCATTGAAGTACATCAAATTCAAACTTTTGGGTCGAGGATTTTACATCCAAGACTACCTTTGCTTTAGGATTCTTTCCTATTGCCTTTGAAATACATCAAATTCGAATTCCGGGGTTTAAGGAATTTACATCAGAGGCTTGCATTGCTTTAGGATTCTTTCCTATTGCATTGAAATACATCAAAATCAAACTCTTGAGGTTAAGGATTTTACATCCAACACCGCATTACTACGAGATATCTTCTCATTGCAACGATTCAATCTAATCGATTCAATTTTCTTTCGAGGTTGGAGATGTTACATCTAAAACCTCGAAATCCCAATTTTCATTTCAAATCGAATCCCTCAAATTAATATTGACAAAACTTCAATCTAAATTGAAACTCCGAACTAAAATTTAAACTCACACATCAAAACATAAATTGAAACAAAATAAAATCTAAATCGAAATTCCCCGAGGTCATGTGATTTGGGATTTACCTCCTCTTCCTTTCCCAGGCGAGAGTTCGAGAATCTCCGGTTCCGGAGATATACTTGACATTCCCCAGCGAAACTCTTCTACTTCGTCCCAAGTTCGTCACTTGGACATACGTGTTGGTTTTGTTGATCGCTTCGGTCAACACCAATACGCGCGGTGTGCTCCGTCAGCTCACCACACCTATTGGGGGTCCATTTGTTGACCTCATTTTTGATGAGGTCTTCCCTTCTTCTTTTTAGTGCTTAGGATCTAGCCTTAGGCTTTTCCTTTGACTATCTTAGAGGACTAGAATTGGGACCCACATTTTAGAAATTTAAACCACTTCTAAACTCCTGCCGAACTCCACGAAACTTGACTATAGACCCCTAATCACCTAGAGGGTTGAAATCGAATGTGGAAGTTTAAAGGATGAGTTCTATAGGACTCTTTGGCCTTAGGACCGCTTACTAGGTGGCTGCAGTGCAGTGAAGGGGCTGACTTACACTACACTTACATACTACATTTCCACACACTTCCTAAAACCACACCCATACCCAACTTAACCTCGACTCGTGTGGGTGATTCACATGGATGGTCCTTAACCCCAAGCCCTTGGCTAAGAGGGTTAGGAACAACATAATGAATGCCTCGAATGAGTCCTTTCATGGCTCATATGGGCTTGAAATGGTTTCATGGCTCAACCAAAATGATTTCTTTCCACCTAAATTCACCCGATCTCAATTTCCCAAATTTTCGATTTTTGACCCAGAGACCCTACACACTAACTTAAAACTTACCCAATTTTGCAAACACTTCGAAATTACCCAAAATTTTCCAAAATCAATCCCAAACACCTCCACATCACTCAAATTGATCATCCATACCCAAAAATACCAAAGATTCCAAAAATACCCCCAATACCCTCCAAATACCCAAAATACCCTTCTTGGCCTAAAAATCCAAAAATTCAGAAAATTCCCAGAAAATTCCAGAAAATCCCAAATATTCCCAATTTCATTTTGTCCAACTACACCATGGGCCAATTTTGTCAATTTACCCTACTTTTATCAAAACCCCCAAATTGACCCATTTTAATCCAAAGTGGACCCAATGTCAAACCAAACCTATCCAATTGACCCAAATTCTGGTCCAATTCAATTCTAAACTTCAATTCAACATTCCTAATACCAATTTAGACCAAATCCAAGTCCAATTTGATTGACATTTGGATACGATCTCACTTTTGGCCTTAAAGCCCGATTTGGACCCATGACCCGAGCTTAACCCAAACTCACCCAATTCAACTCCAATTAACCTCAAATCTTTTCTAAATCTTCCTTAACATTCCCACAAACAAAACCCTAACATGATTTGCCCAAAATTTAGACCCAAACCCCACTCGAAACTCAATCCAAGGTCAAAAGGCCCATTTTTGACCTAAACCCAAACCTAACCCGAATTCAACCCAATTCAAATCCAAATCATCCCCAATTTGTTTCAAATCACTCATGACACATCCATGAGCTAAACCCAACAATTATTTGGCCCAACCTCTTTACAAAATTCCCATCCATAAATTCATTTTTAAACTTAAGGGCCCATTCCTTAAGCCATTTTAAAAGCCACTTCCACCAAATCCAAAGCCCCAAAAATTCTTCCAAAGCCCATATGACATTTCCCCTCATCATATTTTCAATTAAAATCATCCCTAAGTCCTAAACCAATCATCAAATAATTCTAAATGAAGCTTCATCCAAATTTCTACCAAATTATCCAAAATCCTTAAAATCCTTTTTTATGAAATTGACCAAACCTTTTCCCGAAGCCAAATGGAGCCATGGAGCCATGCACAAGCCATATGCGAAGCCATGAGAGCCTCTTTACATGTCACCATGCCATTTTGGGCAAAAGGAGGAGGCTCTTTCCTTAATTCCTAAAGGTGATTAACCACTTCCATGATTCCACTAAACCATGCTTAAGCCTAATTGTGCTTGGATGGTGACTTGACCCTACTGATTATGCTGAGCCAAATCACTTTTCCCTCAGCCAAAACCAGGCCTTGGGTGGTGCACCTAGCCCGAATGGGTGGGTTGACCCATTTAGGTCCAAATCTAGCCATGCCCCATTCCACTTTGGATCAAAGCCTTTACACATGTCCATGGCCGATTGATTGCACAAACCTCCGACCACGACCCACCTGACCTTGAGGGTGACCCATGCATGGCCGGCCGGCCACCGAGGCCTCCGGAAAACACCATGGCCGAGAGCTCACATGTGAGCCGACATTGAAATTCTCACTTCTTGAGTTGCCCCTTGCCTAGTGGTCACCATGGTTGTTCTTCTCCTCACCGGAGCGGTGATCCCAAGCCCTAACTCCCACAGGAGGCCTCCGACCAGCTCTGATTTAAACTCCACCCCTCTCGGCCATGAGAGGGGAGAAGCAAAAACCTTGCCGAAACTACGCAAAATTGTTCCGGACCCTCTTCCACCCTTAGAGCACTTGATCCCGGTGAAATCCCCATGCCATTTCTCCTCTGTAAGCTTAATTTCGGAGTTGAAATTCCACCCAAAACCGGGACACTTCTCCACGGTGAGCCAATCCCCAAATTGATTGGCTCTACACCTTCACCGGACCGAGGGAAGGTGTCCACCATCAAAAGCCCCATCTCCGGACCACCCGGTTGCTCCGGCCTCCGAAGCTTTGTGATCGGGCTTGGTCGAAATCATATCCGGACAATTCACGGACCGGGAGACTTCATGCGGAGCTTGCCGGGATCCAATCGAAGGTGCAACAACTCTCGGATTGAAGCCACACTTCTCTGAGCCAAGGTATGAGCTAGTTCTTCATCCCGAGCTTCTGGAGAATCTCTATTTCAAATGCCTTAGTTTCAATGCATGTTAGCCGTATAGATGTGTTCGTCTCTTCAAGACGAATCCATAGAGTATAAGAACGTAAAAATCCATTGAGAATCGAGTGAGATCTTAGGGATTTAGTGTGGACGGCTCTCGGGTGAGAACACTTGGGGACGATGAACGGATGTCGTCCATTCGATACACGCGCGCACGGATGGTCGGGATTGCGTCGGACCGGGAGACGGTACGAGAACCGCGGGGCCCGGGCTGCGCGACTCGGGTGGCGGCGTCGAATGGGAGCGCGCCGCGTGGTCTTTCGGAGCGCTGAGGATGCGGCGGCGCCGCGTGGATAAATAGAAAAATAGGGTATTTTTTGATTTATTTAATTCCCTAAACTTCAAAATTCATATCTTTGTGTAGAAAAATCACAAAAATAAAATAAAAATACCCTCTTGCTCAGTGAACAGAGGAGAATAATGTGGAAAAGAAATCATTTAATTTCATCAAGTATTTTATTTTTTATAATTTATTTACCCTCTGCATTGTTTTAATTCTCCATGCATGCATACAATTCACCATGGCATGAGACCATAGGGCTTTTGAAGCCTCTAAATTTGGGAACATTCCCTGAATTTTCCAAAGTCAGAGGCCATCCCTATGAGGAGTTCTTGATTTTTCAAGTTCAGATCACTGTTTTGAGTATTTTAATTCCAGTAAATAGCATGTTGTGAAATAAATTCTAGGAAAATTTGGTGATGTTCCTTATGACCAGAGAACCCTAGGAAAAATAGATTTTGGCTTAGTTCATTTAAAACAGCCCTAATTGGCTTAAACACCCAAAATAGGTCTTTAATTAATTAGAGTTAACCAGGTATCAAATTGACTTGAAATCAATTCTCCACTGACCTTTAGGATCAGAGGAACCCACCATAAAAATTTGAGGTCAATTGGACTTGGTTAGCCCTACTAATTGGGTTGATTAAGTCACTTAGCCATTTTAAACTTTAAAAATTCATAACTTTTAAAATACTTTTAAAAAATTCACCAAATTGGTTTTGGAGCCTCTCTGATATCAGGGGAATCTAAGAAAATTAAAATTTCAATTTTCTAAAAAAGTTGATTTTTAATAATATTTTAATATTTTTAATAATTAAAAAATAATAAAAATCACAAAAATAATAAAATTCACCAAAATGTCACATTTTGAATTTTAATTACTTAGGAATAAATCCCACATTTTTCCTAGGTCTATTTAGTGAGATATTGAATTTTAAATCCCTAGGGTAATTTTAAAATTAAAAAAATGTATTTTTTAGCATTTTCACTAAAATAATTATAATAAATCATAGAAAAATCAGAAAATTGCAAAATTTGTTTCTCTAGTTTCCTTGATATTAGAGAGATTTTTGAAAAATATAAAACCCATTTTTCAACATTTATTTTATTTTTAAATTAATTAACACTCCAAAACTTAAAATAATTATAATAAAAATAATATAATTCAAAAAATCACCAAAATTGGTCCAAGTGCTTCTCTGGTCATTAGGAATGTCCCCTAATTTTCTTAAGGACAGAAACTTTTCCTTGGTCATGTTATTAAATTTTCCTTGAAAATCTCTATTTTCCACAAAAATAATTATATAAATAAATTAAATACAGAAAAATCACATTTTCTCCTCTCATGTCTTTATTGACATATGAGTGAAGTCACATAAAAATTTCAAGTTCATTTGGGTTCAATTTAGTGAGTTATGAAATTATTAAGCTTAAAGGGTAAAATGGTAATTAAAATCTTTAATCCTTAATTAAAACTTTAGGTTTAATAAAAAAATCAACAAGTAAAATATTTGATCTTAATCTGATTTGGATGATTGAAATTTAAATAATTAAAGGGTAGAAACCCATTAAACAATTTTTTAAATGATTAAACTTTAATTAAATAATAGATTAAATTTGGAGGAATAATGAATTGGAATTATTAAAATAAGGGATATTTATTAGGAAGAGATTTATTCTTTAATTTAAAAATCCCTAAAATAATTATATCATTAATACTCGATTTTTAATTAAAATGATAACTCAAATTTAAAATATTAAAAGACTTAATTAAATTATTAAACTCTTCGAAATTTCAATTAAAATTAAAAATAAAGTAAATTAAAGATAAATTAAATTAAAATTAAATTAAATTTAATAATTAAATTAAATTAAATTAAAACAAATTAAATTAAATTAAACTAAATTAAAATTAAATTAAATTAAATTTAATTTAATAATTAAATTAAATTAAATTAAATAATTAAATTAAATTAAATTAAATAATTAAATTAAATTAAATTAAATAATTAAATTAAATTAAACAATTAAATTAAATTAAATTAAATTAAATAATTAAATTAAATTAAATCAAATCAAATTAATTAAACACCAAATCAAATTAAATTGAACTATGTTAAACTAAATTAAAACTCGATTAAATTAAGTTGAATTAAATATAACATCACCTAAGACATAAAGAATTCAAAATAAATGTAAAACGACTTGAACACTATTCAAATTTAAACCCTTTAATTTAAATCAAATCATTTGAATACTTAATTTACCCTTGAAAGCTTTGATTATTATAACTCCTAAATGGAACATCGAATGAAGTGTTACCTCACTCATAGGATATTCAAATGTCTTAGTTCATCTGAGCAAGTTAACAAGACTTGAAAACCTCGGACGATCAATTCATTTATATAATTAAATTCATTTGGACTTAAAACAATCCTAGAAATATTGAAAAGATGTTTAAGATTCTTCTTAAGCACTTCCTCGATATGATAGGATATTTATAAGAACAATTGGACTTAATTGTCCTTTGATGAAGAAAATCGTCTTCGAACAAAAAACACAAAGAACACAGACGTCATAGGAATTGACTAAGCTATAGGATTAGGAATTTGGTAGAAAACCATAACCCTTCCCTTAGCTTTACTAGGAACTTGCTTAAATATTCTAATTGTGTTTTAAGTGCAGCTTGGGATGACGGGAAGACCCTCCAGGTACGCTTTTATTTTTTTATTGCAATTTGCTCTCTTGCGATTTACTTTCCTGCAATTTACTTTCTTGCAAATGTACTTTATTTTTCTTGCATGATAAAACAACAGTTGCATGAAAACCCACACCTTTAGGATAGTCCCTAAAGCTGAAACCAAATTAAGTTAAAAGTCATTGCAAGATAAAACTCACCGCCACGACATTTCAAAATATAAAACAACTCGAAATTTAATCACAAACGAACACAAAACTACGATTATAACTAAATTAAAACGTCATGTTGGATGATCGGGAATACCTCGGATGATGTAACCTACGTGTTGTTAACGGGATTTCCTCGGTCTAAATGAAAGTGTGGAACTCATTCAGTTGAGTTTAGCAAATTCATACTGGACTAAGTGAATCCGATAAAAATAATGATGCGGAAGGATGGAGCAGTGGGATCTTAGCCGGTGTCGTTATAATCAACTTTAAGATTTGTTTTAATCAAAAATAAAAAAAAACACTTGGAAATTAAGATTTTCTCTAAACCAAAACACTTTTCTCATCTCACGATTTATGATTTCTAAAACTAAACCTCTGCAACAACAAGGAACTTGCGGCATGGTGGGCGACACGGCCATCGTCGTCAACAAAACACGAGTCTACTTCGACAAAACTTTCCTAGAATTAAATAATCGAAGCCATAGGACTTCGAGGTAGTTTGCACAAGTGCAACATAAATCCTCGACCTTTTCGTTAGGCACTTGCATAATCATTTTATGCAAATTAAGCCCTAACCAGGTCTTAGGATTCCGAGGTAGTCGTTCGATACGACAATAAACCCTCACATCTTCTAGGTTATTTGTTTGATTTTATCATACAAATATAAGCCCTAATTAATTAAAATTGGCGAGATCAAAACATTTAAATAAGTATTAGGACTTTCCTAAACTCGAACGAAACGATAGGATAGTCGGGAAATTACCGAAGTTCACTTCGAATCGGTGATTTCTCCTACCTTTCTTCCTTTGGATTCACAAAACAAAATGTTCCAAAATTTGATCCATTCCACTATTGAAATTCCAAAATTCAATCTTTGAAAACCTTAAACTTTGAAATTCTTGAAAGCGAGTTATTGATTATTATCGAGAGTTTTCTTAGGTGATTCCCGTCACTTAAGATGTAATTAACTATAGGGGCTTGCCCTTATAGGGAATTTTAAAGAACCCGAGTAATATAAACCCTGTTTGATACTTTCATATTAAGCGGGGAATTTGTCGGCTTATAAAATTGGTTCGCGAGACCAAACGGATGTCACAAAACTTCTAGTTTATTTGATCGAGCCCCACCATCGAGCGATGTATCTATCCTTAGGGATAGATACACGGTTTATGATGCGGTGCTCGTTTATATAAACTATTTGGGATGTGAGATCAGTTTAATCTCATATCTTAAAACTTTCAAATTTAAAAATTATTTTCAAAGCCAAATACTACTTTCTAAATTATATATATATTTAAATCAAATTTAAAATTTAAATTCGCCGACAACTTACGTTAGGCGACCCCCCTTTAAAATACAATACAACCTAAAATATGCCGAGCACTTCGTCGAAGTAAACGACGGCTTAAGTAGTAAAGAGCATTTTCTTTACCCTCATCATTGACACAGGCTAACGGGGCTCCGAGAGAGTCGTCTAGAGCCGCGGTTTAAAGTATCGGCGGTCTACACTGAGGCTGGGGCTGCTAAGACGGGAGGTGTCATTAAATATTGTTTAATGTCCTCGAAGACCTTCGACATTTCTCTTCCCGAATAAATTTGGCGTCCTTTTTAACTAGTGCCGAGAAAGGCCGACACCTACTGACGAGGTTTGAGATAAAGCGTCGAAGATATGCCGAGCTTCCCTTGAAAAGATCGTAGTTGTTTTAAGGTTTTGGGAGGCGGCATTTCTAAGATAGCTTTAATCTTCTCCGGGTCGATTTCAATTCCACGATGTCGGACAACGAATCCTAAGAATTTCCGGAGGTGACGCCAGAAGGAGCATTTTAAGGGATTCATCTTAAGGTTAAATTGTCTTAATCGTTCGAAAACAATTCTCAAATCATACGAGTGGTTTTCCTTTACTTTGCTTTTGATGACCACATCGTCCACGTAGCATTCGACTTGATTGTGGATGAGATCATCAAAAATTCTTGTCATTGCTCTCTGGTAGGTTGCTCCTGCGTTCTTCGATCCGAATGGCATTCTTTGTGTAGCAAAATACTCCGATCGGCGTTACGAATGCTGTAAGCTTTTCATCTTACGGAGCCATTTTTATCTGGTTGTATCACGAAGATCCATCCATGAACGAGAATATTTCATGTGTTGAAGCAATGTCGATCATTAATTGCAGGATCGGTAGAGGGAATTCATCCTTTGGACATGCCTTGTTTAAATCTCCGAAGTCCACACAGATTCGATCGACCATTCTTCTTTCGGCGGCACCACA
>JAKZJZ010002882.1:0-12548 GCA_022702705.1 Papilionanthe hookeriana x Papilionanthe teres | reverse complement strand
CTTTATGCATGTATACAATTCACCATGGCATGAGACCATAGGGCTTTTGAAGCCTCCGAATTTGGGAACATTCCCTGAATTTTCCAAAGTCAGAGGCCATCCTATGAAAAGTTATTGATTTTTCAAATTCATATTACTTGTTTTGAGTATTTTAATTCCAATAAATAGCATGTTGTGAAATAAATTCTAGGAAAATTTGGTGATGTTCCTTATGACCAGAGGACCCTAGGAAAAATAGGTCTTGAGTTAGTTCATTTAAAACAACCCTAATTGGCTTAAACACCCAAAATGGATCTCTAATTAATTAGAGCTAACCATACATCAAATTGACTTGAAATCAATTCTCCACTGACCTTTAGGATCAGAGGAACCCACCATAAAAATTTGAGGTCAATTGGACTTGGTTAGCCCTACTAATTGGGTTGATTAAGCCATTTAGTCAATTTAAACTATAAAAATTCATAACTTTCAAAATATCTTTCAAAAATTCACCAAATTGGTTTTGGAGCCTCTCTGATATCAGGGAAACTCAAGAAAATTAAAATTTCAATTTTCTAAAAAAGTTGATTTTTTAATATTATTTTAATATTTTAATAATTAAAAAATAATAAAGATCACAAAAATAATAAAATTCACCAAAATGTCACATTTTTAATTTTAATCACTTAGGAACAAACCCCATATTTTTTCTTAGTTCTATTTAGTGAGATATTAAATTTTAAAGCTCTAGGGTAATTTTAAAATTAAAAAAATATATTTTCTAGCATTTTCACTAAAATAATTATAATAAATCATAGAAAAATCAGAAAATTGTAAAATTTGATTCTCTGATTTCCTTGATATCAGAGAGATTTTTGAAAAATATTAAATTCATTTTTCAACATTTATTTTATTTTTAAATTAATTAATATTCCAAAACTTAAAATAATTATAATAAAAATAATATAATTCAAAAAATCACCAAAATTGGTCCAAGTGGTTCTCTGGTAATTAGGAATGTCCCCTAATTTTCTTAAGGACAGAAACTTCCCCTTGGTCATGTTATTAAATTTTCCTTGGAAATCTCTATTTTCTACCAAAAATAATTATATAAATAAATTAAATATAGAAAAATCACATTTTCTCCTCTCATGTCTTTATTGACATATGAGTGAAGTCACATAAAAATTTCATGTTCATTTGAGTTCAATTTAGTGAGTTATGAAATTATTAAGCTTAAAGGGTAAAGTGGTAATTAAAATTTTTAATCCTTAATTAAAACTTTAGGTTTAATAAAAAATTAACAAGTAAAATATTTGATTCTAATCTGATTTGGATGATTGAAAATTAAATAATTAAAGGGTAGAAACCCATTAAGCAATTTTAAAATAATTAAACCTTAATTAAATAATTGATTAAATTTGGAAGAATAATAAAATTGGAATTATTAAAATAGGGATATTATTAGGAAGAGATTTATTCTTTAATTTAAAAATCCCTAAATTAATTATCTCATTAATATTCAATTCTTAATTAAAATGATAACTCAAATTCAAAACATTAAAAGACTTAATCATTAAACTAAAATTAAATTATTAAACTCTTTTAAAGTGTTAATTAAAATTAAAAAATAAAATTAAATTAAAAATTAAATTAAATTAAGTAAATAAAATAAAATAAAATAAAATAAAATTAAATTAAATTAAAATTAAAAGTTGAATTAAATTAAATTAAATTAAAATTAAAAGTTGAATTAAATTATAGATTAAATTAAAATTAAATTAAATGAACAAATTAAATTAAATTAAGTAAATAAAATTAAATTAAATTAAATTAAATTAAATTAAATTAAATTAAATTAAATTAAATTAAATTAAATTAAATTAAATCAAATTAAATAAATAAATTAAGTTAAATTAAATTAAACTTAATTAAATTAAAACAAATTAAATCAAATTAAATTAAATTAAATTAAATAAATAAATTAAATTAAATTAAAGGAAATTAAATCAAATTAAACTAAATTAATGTAACATCAAATCAAACTAAATTGAATTAAAGCTGAATTAAATTAAAATTAAAACTCAATTAAATTAAATTAAATTAAATTAAGTTGAATTAAATATAACATCACCAAAGACATAAAGAATTCAAAATAAATCTAAAATAACTTGAACACTATTCCAAATTTAAACCCTTTGATTGAAGTTAAACTAAATCATAAACCATTTGAACATCAATTTACCCTCGAAAGCTTTAGTTATCATAACTCCTAAACAGAATATTAAATAAAATGTTACTCCACTTATAGGACATTCAAACATCCTAGTTCACTGAGTAAGATAATAACAAAACTTAACTAAACCTCGGACGATTAATTCATTTGTGTAATTGAATTCATTTGGACTTAAAACAATCCTAGAAATATTGAAAAGATGTTTAAGATTCTTCTTAAGCACTTCCTCAATATGATAGGATATTTATAAGAACAATTGAACTCAATTGTTCTTTGATGAAGAAAATCGTCCTCAAACCAAAACACAAAGACCTAGACGTCATAGGAAATGACTAGCCATAGGATTAGGAATTTGGTAGAAAACCATAACCCTTACCTTAGCTTTACTAGGGACTTGCTTAAATATTCTAATTGTGTTTTAAGTGCAGCTTGGGATGACGGGAAGACCCTCCAGGTACGCTTTTATTTTATTACAATTTACTTTCTTGCAATTTACATTATGGCAATTTATTTAACTGCATTGCACTTACTTTTCTTGCATGATAAACAAGCTGTTGCATGAAAACCCACACCTTTAGGATAGTCCCTAAAACTGAAACCAAAACTAAGTTAAAAGTCATTGCAAGATAAAATTCACCGCCACAACATTTCAAAATATAAAACAACTCAAAATTTAATCACAAACGAACACAAAACTACAATTACAACTAAATTAAAACGTCTCGTTGGATGATCGAGAATACCTCGGATGATGTAACCTACGTGTTGCTAACGGGATTTCACGGTCTAAATGAAAGTGTGGAACTCATTTAGTTGAGTTTAGCAAATTAATACGGACTAAGTGAATCCGATAAAAATAATGATGTCGGAAGGATGGAACCGTGGGATCTTAACCGGTGTCGTTATAATCAACTTTAAGATTTGTTTTAATTAAAATATTGAAAACACTTGGAAATTAAGATTTTCTCTAAACCAAAATACTTTTCTCATCCCCTGATTTATGACTTCTAAAATTGATCCTCTGCAACAACAAGGAGCTCGGAGCATGGTGGGCAGCACGGCCATCGTCATCAGCAAAATCTGAGTCTACTTCAGCAAAACTTTCCTAGAATTAAAAAAAAAAAAAACAAAGCCATAGGACTTCGAGGTAGTTTGCCTAGTGCAACATAAATCCTCAACTCTTCGTTAGGCATTTACCTTGTAAATTAAGCCCTAACCGGTCTTAGGATTCCGAGGTAGTCGTCCGATACGACATAAACCCTCACATCTTCGAGGCTATTTGTTTGATTTTATCATACAAATATAAGCCCTAATTAATTAAAATTGGCAAGATCAAAACATTTAAATAAATATTAGGACTTCCCTAAACTTAAGCCAAATAATATGATAGTCGGGAAATTACCGAAGTTCGCTTCTAATCTGTGATTTCTCCTACTCTTCTTCCTTTGGATTCCCAAAACAAAATGTTCCAAATTTAATCCATTCCCTATTGAAATTCCAAAATTCAATCCCTTGAAAACTTAAACTTTGAAATCCTTGAGAGCAGAATTATTGATTATTATCGAGAGTTTTCTTAGGTGATTCCCATCACTTAAGATGTAATTAAGCTATAGGGGCTTGCCCTTACAGGTAATTTTAAAGAACCCGAGGTAATATAAACCCTGTTTAATGCTTTCATATTAAGCAGGGGAATTTGTCGGCTTATAAAATTGGTTCGCAGACCAAACGGATGTCACAAATCTTCTAGTTTATTTAATCGAGCCCCACCATTAAGCAGTGTGTCTATCCTTAGGGATAGATATACGGTTTGTGGTGCGGTGCTCATTTATATAAACTATTTGGGATGTGAGATCGGTTTAATCTCATATCTTAAAACCTTCAAAATTTAAAATTATTTTTAAAGTCAAATATTACTTTTCAAAATTATTTATTTAAATTAAATTAAAAATTCGCCGACAACTACGGTAGGCGACCCCCTTTCAAAATAAAACACACGACCTAAAAATATGCCGACAACTTCGGCGACTCCGTCTGAGGACAATTCCTCTCTCCATTATAATCGGATAATTACGCTTTCAAAAAAATCGGTAGTGTATCCATGTCCTTAATGGGTCAAACTACCCTTCTTTCCATTGGAATACTATGTTCATTTCTACCTTGGACAAGTATAGCCGACATTCTCTCGGATTTAGGAGCCACTTGTTTAGACACCCATAAACAGAGAGGTTCCGAGATCCTTTTACCTCATTTTTGAGGTGGGGTGGACCCCCAATAGGTGTTAGTTTAGGAGTGATCCTTCGAGACGAGAAGTCTTGCATAAGACCTTTTCCTTTCCAACTCTGAATCGGATTCCTTACCTTCTCTACACCTTTGAACATTCTGTTCTAAATAAACGAACCCTCTAATAAATGATTCTTTTAACAAATGATTCCTTCTTATAAATACATGAACAAGAATGAGTTCGGACTCTTTTTCAATTCCTTTCTTTTTGTTCTAAAGAAAAGAAGCATAACTCGGGACTGACGACGGAATCTACCACTGCGAAATGGAAGCCCCAAAGCTGATTTTCTCCTTCACCAACGGATTGGACTTCGCTGTCTATAAGGATGAGATTTGCCCGACAATGGGATCATCCGATTTGGACGAGGATTTGAAAACACGAATGTCGAGATCACCGACGTCTCCCTCTTTGCACGCGACAAACAAGGTATCCGAAGCTGAGAAGCCGTTGCTCGAGTTCGACCTTAGGTCGACCCAAGAGTTTCCTCCCTGACAAAGGATCCCGTCGAGAGGAATCTGCTTGTCCGCGGGAGGACTGTTCTTACTACCCCCACTGGTCTAGTTGTTTCGCACCTACCCCGACTTACGCCAAATTAAAGGGGAAAGAAATCCGGAATTATGGTAAACCATGTTACCGTGGAGGGTACGAGATCTTCTGTGAGACCTTCGTTTTCGAAATCGGGTCCAGCTCAAGAATTCCATCAACGAGAAGGACCCAAAGAAGAAACGAAGTAGAAGGATCGCCGGAGAAGCCAAAGTTGCTTGAAATTGCTTTCTGGAGGAAATCCGGAAGCTACTGAATATACACGCACTGCCGAATATACACCGCTGCTGAATACATACCACTTTTGGGAGGAAGCAGGTTCCATCCCCTCTCGCCGCAGAGGACGAGGAAAATGTTCGCAAGATTCGTTGCCGCATTGCCTCGGCCCGCATACTACAACGATAGCCGCAAGAAAGGACTAGAACTACGCCGTTTGCTCGACTGCAAACTTTGGTAGAAAAGTTAGCAAAGAAGGAAAAGCTGCCCGTATCGGAGATTCTACGAAGGATAGGGCGGGTGCCGGTCAAATCCCGTCTTGGGCCCCGAGTAGAACCCACCATCATGACGAGAAAAGCCAAATAAAAGAATGAAGGCTAGTCGCGCTGTCGTCTTCTCGGGATTACAGATTAGGGAGGATACCACCTTCCGAGCATTTGGCCGAACGGACCATACGGTCCTAGACCTTCTGCTGCTAGAAGGATGGTATGGCGTCCCACTACTGGGCAGTTAAGATTGAAACAACAACCCAAGAAAGAAAGTCTCGCCAGGAGACTTGAATCTGAAGAAAGTACTACTGCGAGAAAGGGGACTCATGAAAAGGGGACCTAGCAGCTATCGCATGACAACCGCAAAGACACACAGAAAGCCCCGCTAGAAGATGCCATGGAAAAGTTGAGAACTGATATCCGACGATTGGCAAAAGAAAGAGAAGAAAAGTTAGGAGACGAGATTGATTCATCGGAATTCATGGACGACGAATATGCAGAAATCAACATGGTCGAAACACGAGCTTCGTCAGCTTTGCAAGGTGCTCCTGCGGCCGCGAGAAGAGAGGAGCCAAAGGCGATGAGAAGGCGGCTTCGGGGAGAAAGATGACACGATCGCTCAAATGGCGAAAAGGATGGAAGAGATGGGCTGTGGCTACGGCCACTCTCCGGAGTCGAGTGCAACCACAAAGAGAGACACCCCCAGAGGTCATTCACATTGTAGACGGAGGAAAGGAGATTACATCCGTCAATGGGGATGATCAGCTGAAAAAGGATACAACACAAAGTATGATCCCTGAAAAGGATATCAAGAACTTGGTGGAACAGCAGGTGCGAGAAGCCTTAGCACAATCGAAGAGCGGGACATCCATTCGGACGGGTAGACCTTACCCGGAAGAATTCGACGACTGTCCGATACCGAAAGGCTTCGTACCACCTCTGTTCAAGACCTTCGACGGAACCGAGAACCCCCGACGGCATGTTGCACACTTTCGTGCCGAGTTGTTGTAATGCCGGCGGGAGCGATGCATTACTCTTCCGACGGTTCGTCGGCGATCGTCGGGAATCGCCTTCGGCCGGTATGCGGAATTGCCAAATGGTTCGGTGAAGACGTTCTCGGGGCTAGAGAACCTCTTCATCAAGCGATTCGCCGGAGCTCGGCACCACATCACTATAGGTGATTTAGTGGTAGAGAAACAAAGGCCGAACGAAACTTTGGTGGATTACATACTTCGATGGAGGAACTTAAGCATGAAGTGTGAACCACAACTACAAGAACAACATGCAGTCGGCATCTTACTTAAAAGCATTCACGGCTCGATAGCACTTCTCCTCAAAGGATTCACTATTAAGACTTTCGAGAAGTTGTTAAGCAAGGCCAGAAGTTTGCAAGAAGAGGCGAAGCAATTAAGTTTCGCCTACAAGACGGACAAGCAAAAGCCTGTGAAGACTTTTGAAAAGAAATCCGGGATCGTTGCAGCAATTGACAAAGGCAAGCAACCGATGCAAATACCACCGAACGGCCGCGGCAATCTCAGCGGAGTTATCAACAACCCCGACCCGGCTATCAATCATCTCCACGGTATGAACAACCGCCTCGTCCACAACGTACATTAAGGGAGCTTCGAGCGGGGAATATCCATTCAAGAATGAAGCGGTGCCGAAGATGTTCCGTGAGTCGATGAAGACTCCAGATTTCCAGCAGCCAGAGCCTAAAAGACCAGAGGAAGTCAACAAGAAAGGTGATCCCAACTTTTGCCCCTACCACCGGATGCTTGGGCACAAGATATTGCATTACCTTCAAAAGTTGGCTCAACGACAACCTTCGGAAAGGGAATATAACAATCCCGAAGGAGTACATGAAGGAACCCCAGAAAGTAGGTTCCGTCAATGTTATCTCAACTGATCTCATCATTCCGATAGATCCCTATACGACTGACAATGGATGGACTACCGCCTGGACGAGGTCTTCGAAAAAGATTTTAGACAGCATCCAAACTACCTCGGTGCAAGCTTCAATTCAGAGTTCGAGAACTGTTAAGCCGGTACTATCACTTACGATAGAAGAACCACCTCAACAGGAGGCGATTGAAGAGAAGAAGAAAATCGACGAAGAAGAGAGGACCGAGACTCCTAAGGCTAGACTAGGGGCTGCTTATCCTAGGATAGTTGTTTCCGATTCGGGGGAGAAATCCCTCGAACCTCTGATTTTGTATGATTATCTGCTCACTTCGGTGGGATCATATAATGATAAGGGTGATGGCGTTGGCTACATTTTGACTGTTTCTAACGATTACGTAACTAGCGACAATCCGGATATCAATTTCGACATCAACGACAATTCTCAAATCATACACGATCTCGACGAGCAAAATAACGAAGAAGGAATCCATAAAGGAGGCTACGAGAGTTCAATAAGCAACGAATCTATCTGCGAGTTTCGAGGAGCTCCAGTCACGATAGAGTTAGAGCCTTCAGATTTTGAGGATAATCCGTAAGAGCCTGTCATTCCGATTCAGGAGGAGACACCGACAAGCTCGACACTAGATTCGAAGAAATTACGAAGTCAACTTAAGAAGTGGAAGAGTTCTACCTCCGAGAATGGGTCCAAAAGACAAAGAAAGCGGTGGTTGTTCAAGAAGAACCAACCCCGGCGGAAGAAATACCCATTCGAGAAGAAGCCGAGACACATGGAAACAAAGTGGACTACAACGTGCTAGCCCATCTTAGGAAACTACCGAGCCAAGCGAGCATTTACGACGCTCTCATCTTATCGAAAGGAGATGAGAGAAGCTCGATCGAGGCCTTACTTGATCCGGAAATTTGCTTAGCTCAAATGGTCGGAGATTCCTTAGATGAGGTTTGCTCGTTAAAGGAACGACGAGGTGTTACCTTCACGGACAATGACCTACTACTTGGGACGACGAGATCACGACCGACCGTTGTACATTTCGATTACAATTGGGAAGTTTACACTCTCCGGAGTATTGGTGGATCCGGGAGCATCAATCGATATAATGAGTCTTCGAACACTAGCATACTTGGAAATTGATGCTCGTGAGCTCGAGGCCGACAAAATGTTATTAAGAGGATTCAACCAGAAAGGAGAAAGAGCCATCGGATCAATAACACTACTATGTAAGACCGGTGACTTAGCAAAGACAACCGTAAAATTTTACATAATTGATTCAGAAACGTCGTTCAACGCTCTACTGGGCCGACCATGGATACATGAAAACAGGATGGTACCATCATCTCTACATCATTGCATCAAATACTATGATGGAGGGGAACAGTGCATCAAAGGTGACGTACGACCATTCTCCGTACATGAGATTGGAATCCATGAAGACGCGAGCTTATTATGCACCTCCGAAGAAAACAATTTTCTCCAGGAGATACCATAACGAATGAAGAGAAGAAAGTTCGGGACAACGAAGAACCCGAAGTTCTAGTCCAACGGTCACTCACCACTCCCTTCGGCGAGATGGTGAAGGTTTCTCCACAACTCGCATCCGAGGTCGAGGCCGGGGACGAGGCCGTCGTAGAGACGCTAGGACGGTTGGACGGAGGAAACCGATCATCAATGTTGATTGGGAAGATAGTTACGAAGAAGAAAAAGAAATCGAACAAGAAGCGGCGACAATAAGTCGAGAAGAAGCCGCAATTCAAGATCTCTCTCGAAGATGAGAAGAACGAAGAATACAAATCGATGTACGAAAAGATTAACCACTACGTACATACTATGACCCTAACCCGATCCATTCTAACAAGATCGAGGGTATGGTGGTCAAAGAGGTACGTAACGACGGTGCAAGGCCAATCAAGTTCTACCGTGGTGCTTCTTCCTCCAAAACTGAAAATAATGTACAATTCGAAGATGTCACTTCATCAGAATTAATGGAATTACCTTTTGAGTAGTACTCTCCCTGTGTTCAAAATTTAATTCAACATGGTTTCTTACCTCGACAATGGACAAAAGGCTAATCACAACATTTTGAAAAATTATGGAATAATTTCGGTCATCCACCCAATTCAAAGCATGGTCTCGGATTCGGCACAGTAGGGTCAGTTGACGATACTGAATTTTGCTTGGTTGTCACTTGCGAGTCCAATGAAAACTGCATGGAAACTACGGACGAATTTGAAGATTTACAAATTGGAGACGCTCCACCGAATTCGAAGAAGAAATTAAATCTACAATAGATGAGTTAACGAAAGTTAACTTAGGTACTAGCGAAGAGCCTAGACCTACCTTTGTTAGCTCCTTACTCAATAAAGAAGACTCCGAAGAAATAATCAAGTTATTAATGGAATTTAAAGGCTGTTTTGCTTGGAGCTATGATGAGATGCCGGGATTAGCTCCGAGAGGTCGCGGTCCATAAGCTAGGAGTGGATCCTACTTCGTCCCGGTCGGACAAGGTCCCGGAAGAATGCGTCTAGAAATCGAACAACAAGTCATAGCCGAAGTTAAAAAGCTAATAGACGCTAAATTTGTCCGTGAAGAACAATACCCGACTTGGCTAGCCAATGTGGTGCCGATTAGAAAGAAGAATGGTCGGATCGGAATTTGTGTGGATTTCGAAGATTTAAACAAGGCATGTCCAAAAGATGAATTCCCTCTACCGATCCCGGAATTAATGATCGACATTGCTTCGACACATGAAATATTTTCATTCATGGATGGATCTTCGGGATACAACCGGATAAAAATGGCTCCGAGAAGATCAAAAGCTTACGGCATTCGAACGCCGATCGGAGTATTTTGCTACACGGTGATGCCATTCGGACTGAAGAACGCGGGAGCAACCTACCGAGAGCAATGACAAGAATTTTTGATGATCTCATCCACAATCAAGTCGAATGCTACGTGGACGATGTGGTCATCAAAAGCAAAGTAAAGGAAAACCACACTGTATGATTTGAGAATTGTTTTCGAACGATTAAGACAATTTAACCTTAAGATGAATCCCTTAAAATGCGCCTTCGGCGTCACCTCCGGAAATTCTTAGGATTCGTTGTCCGACATCGTTGAATTGAAATCGACCCGGAAAAGATTAAAGCTATCTTAGAAATGCCGCCTCCCAAAACCTTAAAACAACTACGATCCTTTCAAGGAAGTTGGCATATCTTCGACGCTTTATCTCGAACTTGTCGGGTATGTGTCGGCCTTTCTCGGCACTAGTTAAAAAGGACGCCAAATTTATTTGGGAAGAGAAGTGCCGAGAAGGCCTTCGAAGACATTAAACAATATTTAATGACACCTCCTGTCTTAGCGACCCGAGTCTCGGGTAGACCGGCGATACTTTATACCGCGACTTTAGACGACTCTCTCGGAGCCACTGTTGGCAGAGTCGATGATGAGGGTAAAGAAAATGCTCTTTACTACTTAAGCCGTCGTTTACTTCCGACGGAAGTAAGGTATCCCGCAATTGAAAAGCATTGTTTGGCCACGATCTTCACCGCTCAAAAGCTCGGGCACTACATGCTTTCTCATAAGGTCAACCTCGATCTCGAAATTTAATCCATTGCAATACTTGATGACTCGTCCAACACTTTCCGGCGGACTTGCCGGATGGTCGATGATATTATTGCAATTCGATATAACTTTCGTGCCTCTTCGTGCCGTAAAGGGACAAGTCTTAGCAGACTTCCTCGCGAGCACACCCTTTGCCGGCCGAATATCCTCTCAATGACGATGCGCAGATGAACAAATAATGAATCTAGAAGACCCTGATGATCGACGTTGGGAATTATATTTCGACAGAGCATCTTTAGCACACAAAAATGAAGAATCGCAAGTGATAGTGCCCGGTAAGGCAGGAATCGGGCTAATCTTTATAACACCGGAGCGGGGGATGTTAAGATACTCCTACCACTTCACAGAACCATGTACAAACAACGAAGCAGAATACGAAGCCCTCATAACGGGATCTGGAATTAACCATTCGAATGGGGATAACGGACATCAACATCTACGGGGATTCACGGTTAATCATTCAACGGATCGCCGGACAGTACATAATTTTAAAGCCAAGACTCGAACAATACTTCCGGTATGCCATACAGCTGTTGGAACAGATTCCAAATGTGACGATCTACAAAATTCCCAGAAAAGAAAATGCTTTAGCAGATGCTTTAGCCCATCTCGCAAAAGAATTTGCCTATTTGCAAGATGAATCAGTAGAAGTGTCAGTTCATGGACGTCGGGTCCTATCACGGCTCGACATAGACACAATACACAAATCGAAAAAGAAAAAGAATCGGTTGCAGCGGTGACGAGAAAACACGAGAAGATTGGCGACGGCCATTGATGAACTACACGCAAACGGGAAAGCTACCGGAAGATAGGTCGCTAGCCCATCGGATCAAGAAAAGAACTCTGTCTTACGCATTAATAAACAACACATTGTACGGAAGGTCTTTTGATCGAAATGTGGTTAAGGTGCCTAAGCGGGTCGAGGCCCGTGAAATTGTTAAGGAGATGCATTCGGGACTCGTGGTGCTCACCGGTCGGGTCCGAAGATGAAAATGAAAATTAAAAGACTAGGGTACTACGGCCCTCGATGATGACCGACTGCATGAAAATCGCCGAAGGCCGTCACCAATGCCGAGTGCACGGGTGGTTCTACACCAACCTCCAAATGTGCTACATCCAGACTATTGCGTCATGGCCATTTGAATGTTGGGGCACGAATATAGTGGGTCCAATAGAACCTACCATCTTCAAAAGGACATCGCTTCATTCTTGCGGCTACGGATTACTTTTCCAAGTGGGCGAGAGGCGGTTCCAGCTTAGAGAAGTGAAAGCACACCACGTGCTACGGTTTTCGAGAACCAAGTTGTCTACCGTTTCGGAGTGCCGCGCGAGATCATCTCGGATAATGGGTCGGCATTCGGAAGCACACAAATCAACAATTTTGTCGGGAGACACGGAATCGGCTGGCGATACTCGACAATTTACTACCCGAGGGCAAACGGCCTCGGCCGAGGCTTTTAATAAAACTCTCGTTCAAATCTTAAA
>JAKZJZ010002881.1:0-12552 GCA_022702705.1 Papilionanthe hookeriana x Papilionanthe teres | reverse complement strand
CCCAAAAATACCAAAAATTCCAAAAATACCTCCCAATACCCTCCAAATACCCAAAATACCCTTCTTGGCCTAAAAATCCAAAAATTCAGAAAATTCCCAGAAAATTCCAAAAAATCCTAAATATTCCCAATTTCATTTTGTCCAACTACACCATGGGCCAATTTTGTCAATTTATCCTACTTTTGTCAAAACCCCCAATTTGACCCATTTTAACCCAAAGTGAACCCAATGTCAAACCAAACCTATCCAATTGACCCAAATTTTGGTCCAATTCAATTCTAAACTTCAATTAAACATCCCCAATACCAACCTAGACCAAATCCAAGTCTAATTTGATTGACATTTGGATCCAATTTCACTTTTGGCCTTAAAGCCTAATTTGGACCCATGACCCAAACTTAACCCAAACTCACCCAATTCAACTCCAATTAACCCCAAATCTTTTCTAAATCTTCCTTAGTATCCCCACAAGCAAAACACTAACATGATTTGCCCAAAATTTGGACCAAAACCCCACTCAAATTCAACCCAAAGCTAAAAGGCCCATTTTTGACCTAAACCCAAACCTAATCTAAATGAACCCAAACCCCAAAATCAAAACCCAACCAAAGTCAAAACCTCTTTGAAACACTCCCATAAAAATTTCTCAACATTAATTTTACATCAATTTCAACCCTAGCTCAACATTGGCCCAACTTGGCCCACTTGGACCTATATTGGCCCATTCACCAAAAGAATCCAAATCCAACCCAATTCAAGCCCAAACTACCCCAAATTTGCTTCAAGTCACTCATGACACATCCATGAGCTAAACCCAACAATTATTTGGCCCAACCTCTTTACAAAATTTCCATCCATGAATTCATTTTTTTAAATTTAAAAGCCCATTCCTTAAACCATTTTAAAAGCCCACTTCCACCAAATCCAAAACCCCAAAAATTCTTCCAAAGCCCATATGACATTTCCCCTCATCATACTTTCAATTAAAATCATCCCTAAGTCCTAAACCAATCATCAAATAATTCTAAATGAAGCCTCATCCAAATTTCCACCAAATTACCCAAAATCCTCAAAGTCCTTTTTTATGAAATTGACCAAACCTTTTCCCAAGCCAAATGGAGCCATGGAGCCATGCACAAGCCATATGCAAGCCATGAGAGCCTCTTTACATGTCACCATGCCATTTTGGGCAAAAGGAGGAGGCTCTTTCCTTAATTCCTAAAGGTGATTAACCACTTCCATGACTCCACTAAACCATGCTTAAGCCTAATTGTACTTGGATCGTGACTCGACCCCACTAATCAAGCCGATCCAAATCACTTTCTCCTCAACCTAAACCAGGCCTCGGGTGGTGCACCTAGCCCAAATGGGTGGGTTGACCCATTTAGGTCCAAATCTAGCCATGCCCCATTCCACTTCGGATCAAAGCCTTCACACATGTCCATGGCCAATCGATTGCACAAACCTCCAGCCCCGACCCACCCGACCTCGAGGGTGACCCATGCCTCGGCCGGCCGGCCACCAGTGCCGCCGGAAAACACCATGGCCGAGAGCTCACATGTGAGCCAACATCGAAATTCTCACTCGCCGAGCTTCCCCATCCCCAGCTGGCTACCATGGCTGATCTTCTCCTCACTCGCAGCAGCTGATCCCAAGCCCTAACTCCCCCGGAGGCCCCCACCAGACTCTATTTAAACTCCACCCCTCTCGGCCATGAGGGGAGCTAAGCAAAAACCTTGCCAAAACTCGCCAAAATTATTCCGCACCCTCCTCCACCCTTAGAGCACTTCGATCCCCAAGTGAAATCCCCCTTCCATTTCTCCTCCGTAAGCTCAATTTCGCAGTCGAAATTCCACCCAAAACCAGGACACTTCTCCACAAGCGAGCCAATCCCCAAATCGATTGGCTCTACACCTTCACCGTACCAAGGGAAGGTGTCCACCATCAAAAGCCCCATCTCCAAAGCCACCCAGCTTGCTCCAGCCTCCAAGCTTTGTGATCGGGCTTGGTCGAAATCATATCCGTACAATTCACAAGACCAGGAGACTTCATCCGGAGCTTCGTCGGGATCCAATCGAAGGTGCAACAACTCCCGCATTGAAGCCACACTTCTCTGAGCCAAGGTATGAGCTAATTCTTCATCCCGAGCTTCTGGAGATTCTCCATTTCAAATACCATAGTTTCAATGCATGTTATCCATATAGATGTGTTCGTCTCTTCAAGACGAATCCATAGCAGTATAAGAACGTAAAAATCCATCGAGAATCGAGCGAGATCTTGTGGATTTAGCGTGGACGGCTCTCGGTAAGAACACTCGGGGACGATGAACGGATGCCGTCCATTCAATACACGCGCGGACGGACGGCTCGGATGGGCGTCGGACCGAGAGACGGCACGAGAACCGCGGGCCCGGCCGCCGACTCAAGTGGCGGCGTCGAATGGGAGCGCGGCGCGCGGTCTTTCTGAGTCGCTCGAGGATGCGCCGGCGCCGACTCGATAAGTAGAAAATTAGGGATTTTCTCGATTTATTTAATTCCCTAAACTTCAAAAATTCATATCTCTCGTGTAGAAAAATCGAAAAATAAAATAAAAATACCCTCTCGCTCGTTGAAGAGAGGAGAATAATGTGGAAAAGAAATCACTTAATTTCATCAAATATTTTATTTTTTATAATTTATTTACTCTCTGCATTATTTTAATTCTCCATGCATGCATACAATTCACCATGGTACGAGACCATAGTAGCTTGAAGCCTCCGAATTCGGGAACATTCCCCGAATTTTCCAAAGTCGAGGCCATCCCTACGAAGAGTTATCGATTTTTCAAGTTCATGTCACTCGTTTTGAGTATTTTAATTCCAGTAAATAGCATGTTGTGAAATAAATTCTAGGAAAATTTGGTGATGTTCCTTATGACCAGCAGAACCCTAGGAAAAATAGTTTTGATTTAGTTCATTTAAAACAACCCTAATCGGCTTAAACACCCAAAATAGGTCTTTAATTAATTAGAGTTAACCAGTGCATCAAATTGACTTGAAATCAATTCTCCACTGACCTTTAGGATCAGAGGAATCCACCATAAAAATTTGAGGTCAATTGGACTCGGTTAGCCCCCTAATCGGTCGATTAAGTCCACTTAGCCATTTTAAACTTTAAAAATTCATAACTTTTAAAATACCTTTCAAAAATTCACCAAATTGGTTTTGGAGCCTCTCTCGATATCAGGGGAACCTAAAAAAATTAAAATTTCAATTTTCTAAAAAAGTTGATTTTTAATAATATTTTAATATTTTTAATAATTAAAAAATTATAAAAATCACAAAAATAATAAAATTCACCAAAATGTCACATTTTGAATTTTAATCACACAGGAACAAATCCCATATTTTTCCTAGGTTTATTTAGTGAGATATTAAATTTTAAAGCATTAAGGTAATTTTAAAATTAAAAAAATGTATTTTCTAGCATTTTCACCAAAATAATTATAATAAATCATAGAAAAATCAGAAAATTGCAAAATTTAATTCTCTGATTTCCTTAATATCAGAGAGATTTTTGAAAAATATAAAATCCATTTTTCAACATTTATTTTATTTTTAAATTAATTAACACTCCAAAACTTAAAATAATTATAATAAAAATAATATAATTCAAAAATCACCAAAATTGGTCCAAGTGCTTCTCTCGGTTATTAGGAATGTCCCCTAATTTTCTTAAGGTCAGAAACTTTCCTTTGGTCATGTTATCAAATTTTCCTCGAAAATCTCTATTTTCCACCAAAAATAATTATATAAATAAATTAAATACAGAAAAATCACATTTTCTCCTCTCATGTCTTTATTGACATATGAGTGAAGTCACATAAAAATTTCAAGTTCATTTAAATTTAATTTAGTGAGTTATGAAATTATTAAGCTTAAAGGGTAAAATGGTAATTAAATTTTAACCCTTAATTAAAACTTTAGGTTTAATAAAAAATTAACAAGTAAAATATTTGATCCTAATCTGATTTGGATGATTGAAATTTAAATAATTAAAGGGTAGAAACCCATTAAACAATTTTAAAATGATTAAACTTTAATTAAATAATGGATTAAATTTGAAGAATAATAAAATCGGAATTATTAAAATAAGGGATATTTATTAGGAAGAGATTTATTCTTTAATTTAAAAATCCCTAAACTAATTATATCATTAATACTCAATTCTTAATTAAAATGATAACTCAAATTTAAAATATTAAAACACTTAATCATTAAACTAAAATTAAATTATTAAACTCTTTTAAAAAAAATTCAATTAAAATTAAAATAAAATTAAATTAAATTAAATTAAATTAAATTAATTAAATTAAATTAAATAATTAAATTAAATTAAATTAAATTAAAAATTAAATTAAATTAAATTAAAAATTAAATTAAATTAAATTAAATCAAATTAAATCAAATTAAAAATTAAATTAAATTAAAAATTAAATTAAATTAAATTAAAAATTAAATCAAATTAAATTAAATTAAATTAAATAATTAAATTAAATTAAAATTAAATTAAATCAAATTAAATTAAAATTAAATCAAATCAAATTAATATAACATCAAATCAAGTTAAATCAACTATATTAAATTAAAACTCAATTAAATTAAGTTGAATTAAATAACAACACCTAAAACGAAAGAAACTAAATGTAAAGCAACTCGAACACTATTCCAAATTTAAACCCTTTAACTTAAACCAAATCATTTGAATACTAATTTACCCTCGAAAGCTTTAGTTATTATAACTCCTAAATAAAACATTAAATGAAGTGTTACTTCACTCATAGGATATTCAAATGTCCTAGTTCATCGAGCAAGTTAACAAAACTTGAAAACCTCGGACGATCGATTCATTTATATAATTAAATTCATTTGGACTTAAAACAATCCTAGAAATATCGAAAAGATGTTTAAGATTCTTCTTAAGAACTTCCTCAATATGATAGGATATTTATAAGAACAATCGAACTTAATTGTCTCTTTGATGAAGAAAATCGTCTTCAAATAAAAACACAAAGACCTAGACGTCATAGGAGATGACTAGCTATAGGATTAGGAATTTGGTAGAAAACCATAACCTTTCCCTTAGCTTTACCTAGGAACTTGCTTAAATATTCTAATTGTATTTTAAGTGCAGCTTGGGATGACGGGAAGACCCTCTAGGTACACTTTTATTTTATTGCAATTTACTTTCCTGCAATTTACTTTCTTGCAATTTACTTTATTGCAAATGCACTTTACTTTTCTTGCATGATAAGACAATCGTTGCATGAAAACCCACACCTTTAGGATAGCCCCTAAAACTGAAACCAAAACTAATTTAAAAGTCATTGCAAGATAAAATTCACCGCCACAACATTTCAAAATATAAAACAACTCAAAATTTAATCACAAACAGAACACGAAACTACAATTGCAACTAAATTAAAACTTCCTGTTGGATGATCGGGAATACCTCGGATGATGTAACCTACGTGTTGCTAACGGGATTTCCCACGGTCTAAATGAAAGTGTGGAACTCATTCAGTTGAACTTAGCAAATTCATCTGGACTAAGTGAATCCGATAAAAATAATGATGCCGGAAGGATGGAACCGTGGGATCTTAACCGGTGTCGTTATAATCAACTTTAAGATTTGTTTTAATCGAAATACAAAAACACTTGAGAATTAAGACTTCTCTAAACCAAAACACTTTTCTCATCCCCTGATTTATGATTTCTAAAACTAAACCTCTGCAACAACAAGGAGCTCGGGGCATGGTGGGCAGCACGGCCATCGTCGTCGAGAAAACTCGAACCTACTTCAAAGAAACCTTCGTAGAATTAAACAACAAAGCCATAGGACTTCGAGGTAGCTTGCCTAGTGCAACATAAATCCTCAACTCTTCGTTAGGCATTTGCATTGCAAATTAAGCCCTAACCGGACTTAGGATTCCGAGGTAGTCGTCCGATACGACATAAACCCTCATATCTTCTAGGCTTTTTGTTTGATTTTATCATACAAATATAAGCCCTAATTAATTAAAATTGGCAAGATTGAAATACTAAATAAACATTAGGACTTTCCTAGACTCGAGCCAAACAATAGGATAGTCAGGAAGTTACCGAAGTTCGCTTCAAATCTGTGATTTCTCCTACTTTTCTTCCTTTGAATTCCCAAAATAAAATGTTCCAAACTTGATCCATTCCCTATTGAAATTCCAAAATTCAATCTTTGAAAACCTTAAATTTTCAAATTCTCGAGAGCTGAATTATTGATTATCATCAAGAGTTTTCTTAGGTGATTCCCGTCACTTAAGATGTAATTAACTATAGGGGCTTGCCCTTATAGGGAATTTTAAAGAACCCAGGTAATATAAACCCCGTTTAATACTTTCATATTAAGCAGGAGAATTTGTCGGCTTATAAAATTGGTTTGCAGACCAAACGGATGTCACAAAACTTTTAGTTTATTTGATCGAGCCCCACCATCAAGCGATTGTGTCTATCCTTCGAGATAGATACACGGCTCGTGGTACGGTGCTCGTTTATGTAAACTATCTGGGATGTGAGATCAGTTTAATCTCACATTTAAAATTATTTTCAAAATCAAATACTACTTTCTAAATTATATATATATATTTAAATTAAATTTAAAATTTAAATTCGCCGACAACTTCTGTTAGGCGACCCCTTTTTAAAATTTCACACAACCTAAAAATAGTGCCGACAACCCCCAATTAATTAATAAGTTTGATGCTGCTAAGTTGGCTGGTGAACAGTTAAAAGGTGCCTTTTCATTGGATGCTGATCCAATGTTAACTGCTAGGGATAAAAATCTATTTTCTGTAAGAGATGATCAAGTTATTGAGCAGATGGATAGGGAAGTAGCTCATCAGGATTCTAGATCAACTGAAATTGTGAAGATAATTAATAATGCCCCTCTGGAGACTGATTGTGTTGATGATGACAGCTCTTATGCAGGAAACACCTTTATATCTCCTGGGTCCCCAAATGGAGACCTACAGGAGAATTTGTAGAAGATGTCTCATAAGGCTGAAGAAGCTTGGCAAATTCAGAAACAAAGGAGAAGGAAAAAGGAATTAATGGAACTCAAAAATTATCTCAAGATAACATTCTTGGCACCCCTCAACATCTCCAAAGACTTCCCTCCCTAGCCGACCATGGCTGGGAAAGCTTTATACCATGATTAATATATTATGTCTGGAATGTTAGGGAATTTCCAATCCCGGTTCCCTTAACGTAATCCATCAACCGAACAGGACTCACAAATTTTGGATCATTGCTCTTCTTGAGCCTTTGGTGAGAAAAAACATCTCTCGCCTTCTCTAAAAATTCCCCGGTTATAATTGCTTCATCAATGACAATAATAAAATCTGGATATTTAGTAGAAAATAACTACATTGCAACATCTTGATTGATAATCCTCAATTTCTCCATATGGACATTTCCCTGGATCACTTTAACTGCTTGGCTACCTTCATTTATGCTGGGAGCTCCTTAGAGGCCAAGAATATGCTGTGGACTGATCTGCACAATTTTTCTGGCACTTCTATTAGGAACTGGATTGTGGGTGGAGATTTCAACAACATTAGGGAACCTAGTGAAAAATTGGGTGGCAACACCCCAAGCATCAATGCTATGATGCAATTCTCTAACAACATCCAATCAGCAGGACTTTTTGATCTGGGTTTTAGTGGATCCCCATTCACCTGGAAAAGAGGTAAGTTGCTAGAAAGATTAGATAGATTTTTGGTGAACAGCCAGTGGATAGAGTCCTTTCCCATCACCCAAGTTCATCACCTAACTAGAATTACTTCTGATCACTCCCCACTACTCATTAAAATTTCTATGGGGAGTATGAGTAAACAGCATTGCTTTAGATTTCTGAATAGTTGGGCTGATCATCAAGAATTTCTGTCTGTGGTGAAAGCTGGATGGACCACCCCTCATCTCCCTGGTGATAACCCTCTTAATAGACTTTGGAAGTTACAAAAGAATCTTAGTTTCCACTTGAAGAAATGGAATAGAAACAGCTTTGGTAATATTTTCCACCAAGTTACACAAGCTGAACTCACTTTGAAGAAACTGGAACAACTGAATGCTAATGGAGTGGAGAATGAGAATGCCATTATTGATGCACAGGTTAAATTAATCCAAGCCATTAAGGTGGAAGAAAATTATCTGCAACAAAAAGCTGCTCTTAATAGAATTGTTTATGGAGACAAAAACTCTAAGTACTTCCATGCTATGATCAAATATAGAAGACAACTGAATGCTATTGTCTCTATCAAGGACCAACAGGATCAGTGGATCACCCAACCTTCTCTAATTGCTGAGAGTGCTGTCAGCACTTTCAGAAATTATTTGCTATGCACGAGTTCTCCCCTCCCCCTATCCAAACTGAGATCTTTGATGATGACAGACTCTACACCCAACAATTGCAGCTCACCAGTTTACCTGAGGAACAAGAAATTGTGGCAGCACTCAATTCAGTTGATGGGAATAAAGCAGCTGGTCCTGATGGGTATACATCCACTTTTTATAAGAAGGCTTGGGAGCTAATTAAAAAGGATGTTATTGCTGCTATTCAGGCCTTCTTTTCTGGTACCAATCTCCCCCCATATTTCTCCTCTACTACCATGGTTTTGATCCCCAAAGACAAGCAGAAAACCTGTTGGAATGATTTTAGGCCTATAAGTCTAACCAACACTCTCTCAAAGATTATTAGCAAGATCCCGGTAAATGACTCCAACCCCACCTTCCAACTCTCATTTCTCCTAATCGACCAGCCTTTTGTCAAAGGCGTAAACATCACCGATAACATTCTCCTAGCTCAAGAGTTATTATTGGACATGTAAAAGCCAATTAGAGGTCGAACCCGCCGCTTAAACTTGATTTCAAGAAAGCATATGACACTATCACTCGGCAATTTATTGATCTTATTTTCAAGGGAAGAGGTTTCAATCCACGCTTCGTACTCCGATCCAAAGATGGATTTCCAATACTAATTACAAGCATCCCGATTAATGGGAATTGCCATGGGTATTTCCCCGCCGGGAGAGGAATAAAGCAAGGGGACCCCCCGTCCCCTACCATTTTCATTCCGGCATTCGACTACTTCTCCGTAATTCTCAATCGTGCTCATAAATCCTACCCTTATCTCTCGCTACAAACACTCGCTCCACCCCTATTGTGAGTCATCTAGCCTATGCAGATGATGTTATTATATTCTCCAATGGCAGTAAGATGGCAGTGAAGAAAACCATGCAGATACTGGAGCATCTTAAGGATGTGGCTGGGTTAGATTTAAACAAAAGTAAATGTCAGTTCCTAACAGCAAGAACCGCAAGATCGATATCCTTTCTTGGATCAAGGCCTTCACCGGTTTCTCTTACCCTTCCGTTCCCATCAAGTATTTAGGGATACAATTGTTAAAAGGTAAAAAAAAGCAAACTCAATATGATGAGGTGACTAATAAGATTATATCTCAAATTAACTGCTGGGCTAATACCTTCCTCTCCAATGTGGGTCGAATTACCTTGCTTCAAAGTATCTTAACCTCTTTCCCCCTATACACTATGCAAATGATTAAAATGAAAAAAGCACCCAAAGAATCGTTAGCCACTACTTTTAACAAATTTCTTCGGGAGGGAAAACATCCTCAAAAACATCGGGCAATTTGGAATAAGTCGTGCAAACCAGCTAATCGTCGGGGTCTCGGGCTTCAAGAGCTTCAAACAGTTGGGTGAGTTGTTCTACATCAAGCAGTGGATCAGGTTCAGACAAGGTAATTCTTTATGGGCCTCATTTATTAGATACAAGTATTGCAAAAGAACCCATCCTAACCTGGCTCATCCTAAGTCAGGTCGATTCTATCCACCGGAAGGAGTTGCTTAAAGTCGAAATAAAGCCAATGAGTTCTTCTCGTTGGGAGCCGGGATCCGGAAAGATCGGCTTTGGCTAGATAACCGGCTTCATGGGTCCGCCCCTACCCCTCTTTTCCCCGCCGATTATGACCCCACCTTGAATGTTTCTGATCTATGGCAAGGAGACCAATGGAACATTGCAGCCTTGAAGCAGATTGTTCCAGAAGATACCATCCCTGAAATCCTGGACATCCCAGTGGACCCTTCTGCACCTGATAAACTTGTTACTAAGAACCCTCCACACAGGTCACTAAGTCATTTTATCTATAAGCATGCTCAAACTTGGACTAACGTTAACTGGGGGAAAAGGATATGGTGCAAGGAACTCACTCCTTCCATGTCATTTTTTTCTTGGAGATTATTTCATGGGTTTCTACCACTTGATGACATCTTGAAATTGAAGGGGCTCAAAATTGCCTCTAGATGTTGGTCGTGTAATTCGAAGAAGAAACCATTCAAAGCACCTTTTATGGAATGCCCCGTGGTGCAGGAGGTCCGGGACTCTACACTTACAAGAGTTAATCTTAGAAGGCATCAGGGTCACTGGATATCCATTCAGACCTACTGGCTAGACTGAGTGGACCTCCAACTCACCCATATTCCTCTTATTATTTTTTGGTTCACTTGGATGGCTAGGAACAAAATTAAATATCAAGGTGAAAGGTCCGATAGCAGTAAATCTCCACTCATTGTCGCAGCTTTTATACGTAATCAATATTTCTAATCCTTTCTCCTCAACTAAGCCCAAACCTATGGTGGCCTTAATTCAATGGACTCGGCCCCTTTTCCTTGAGTCAAGATCAATACTGATGGTAGTTACTCTATGTATAATGCTGGCATTGGTGGGGTGTGCAGAAATCATCATGGTAACTGCCTTTGGTGGTTCCAATCCCCCATTTGTTCTTCTTCTTCTCGGGAAGCATAAGTTGCTGCAATATACTAGGTCATCAAGATGGCATAGGTGCTTAAGTACACTCACCTGGTTATTGAATCTGATGCTGCTCATAACCTACAAATGCTGATGGGTTCTGCCACCACACCCCACCACCTTGTATATTGGAAGAGGAAAATCAACCAGCTTACTCATAATATCCGTATCCAAAGGCAAGCACATTTATAGAGAAGGGAACCAACTCCGCTAATTGGCTTGCCGCAATGTACCTCCTTCAACCACGGAATTAAGTTTAGTGCTTCCCCGATGCCCATTTATCCACTTTGTCGAGAGGGGACCTTTTGGCTCTTCCTTTTGTTAGAAGAGATTAACTTTCTTTTCCCTTTTCCTTCTTTTTCCTTTCGGGTGCTCGTTGGGCCTCACCCCCCCCTCTAAAACTTTTGTAATTATCTTCATATTTAACATGCAAGGAGCTTAGGGCTCTTTTAGAGGAAATATATATATATATATATATATATATATATATATATATATATATATTTATAAAAGAAGCAGACTCAGGCTTCTCGCATGTCGAAATAAAGAAGCTGATTACGGGAAAGCCATTGGGTAAGGGGTCCCCCAAAAGGCCAAAAGAAAAACATCACTCGGAGGCTTATAGGATGCCATTATAAAGTATAAGCATAGAGGCAAGTGACAGGAAACAAAACAAGTGAAACTACTCATAAGACGACAGGAGATGTACCGACATCTAATGAGGAGTTGTACTCAATTCCGAAATGAGGGGAGTAGAGGTTATCCCCATTGATAAGAAAATCGAGGTCCCAGGAGGGGTGTTGGAAACCGTAACTTTGGGTGAGACAACACCTTTTCTAGCCGCCCAATGGGTCTGGTTTGTTGGCCTCCCCGTAGTCGAAGGAGATTTTGATCTGTGGTTGCAACATTGTTCGGATGAGTTGGTTCCAGCAGTTATGGTGCCGCATGGTATGAGAGACACCGGTAAGGCTTCGAGATTAGATCATTTGAATCCACCACAATCCAAAGATCAGCCCAGCCCAAGAAACCCGGCCAACCGTAAACCCCACAAGACAAAGAATGAGTTCCGCCTCAAAAGCATCTTGTACGTACCACAGGGCCATGGAAGAATAGCAAACATCGACCTTTAAGTGTTCCTAAATATGCCCCCCACACCAAGCACAATCCTCGAAGAAGCTACCATCCGTGTTGATTTTAATGATATTACTGGGAGGGGGAGCCATTTGACAATTCTGATGAAAGGTTTGGGAGCCCAAGATGTTTGGTATGTCCTGAGGATGTTAGGAAACTGCTTGTGTGTAATAATTTTGGAGATATAGTTTCTACAGTTTCTAACCACAGTAGAAACTGAAGCTGGAATGCTGTTAAATTTAGACTTGTTTCTGGCCATCCAGGTAAACCACATGACAATAAAGTAAGTGGGATTAAAGTTTTGATAGTTTCTATCCTGCCAAAGATGTATGAAAAAGATCCCAATGGGTACAACAACCTTTACTCAGCAGAGGACAAAGAGCTTTCCACACATCCCTGGCAAAAATACATCCGAAAAACAAGTGATCGAGGGTCTCCTCTTGTTGATGGCATAGAACACAAATTGAAGGCCCTCTCAAAGCCCTTTTAATTTGAGAGAATGTTACAATACGTAACTGAACGAAGTACAA
>JAKZJZ010002880.1:0-12569 GCA_022702705.1 Papilionanthe hookeriana x Papilionanthe teres | reverse complement strand
AGCTAAACAAGTATATGTGCTATAAAAGGTAAAACAAGCAGTGTAGCGAAAGAAGAAATGATATTGTAAAGGTATCGTGATCGCTGGCTACACACAATGCATCGCCACCTGTTATTATCATTTTTTTTATTTTATTGCTTCTCGCAATAAAGGTTGAGCTTTAAAAGAAAACAAGAAAATGTGTCAGGGTGAAGGTCTAAACCCGTGGTGTGTGCTGAAGTGTGTGCATGAAAAGTGAAGTATGAAGTCCGGTGGTAAATCCAAAAAAAAAAGAAAGAAGGAAAAGTCCCGAAAGAAAGACGAGAGAAAAACTAAGAAATCGAAAAAGAAGTCTCGTAGGAAACCTCGAAGAAGATCACGAACAAACACAAAAATCGTAGCAAAAACAAAAAAAACACTAAAAAGCTCACATACGTCCTGCTAAACTCACAGAAAACCGTAAGAAAGCCATGGGAGCCATTCCTCAGGGCACCATCTGTCCAACCAAAAAGAAATCTGACCAAAACCCAGCTCCCAGGGGAACATATTGCAAGCCTGGGGTCTAACCTTAAGCATGTTAGACCAAACTCTAGAGTCTCCCAACTTCCTGGAGACCAAAGCTGGGTGAATGTCTCTGCAATATTTACCCTTCAGGAATTTTGCCCAAAGTGAATTCTGAGATTGAAACCTGATCCACGACTTACGATGGTTAATCTGAGAGAGCTGTTTCAGACTTTTAAAACCAATACCCCCAGCCCAAGCAGGCTTGGCAACCTTTTGCCAAGAAGTCCAATGTATTTGCTTCCTTTTCCCTGACCATAAAAATCTATTAAGTAGTCTTTCCATCCGCAGTTGGGTAGATTTAGTCATGGCTATCATCCGGAGGGTGTAAGATGGGAAGGTAATGAGAATACTTTTAAGGAGAGTGATCCTCCCTCCACTTGATAAAAAGGAATGAGACCAGCTAGAGAGTCGAGTGTGAATCTTTTGCAAAATAGAGTCAAAGTGAGTTTGCTTAACTCTACCTTTGAGTAATGGGACACCAAGATAGATTAAGGGGCCTGGGGAACTTCTGAAACCAGTACACTCAAGAAGCTAGTTTTTATGACTGAGACATTCTTTTGTTACAAATCAGATGACACTTATCAGCATTGAAATTCAAGCCAGAGCAAGACTGAAAATGTTGAAGGCATTTCAGTATGTTCTTAACTGCATTTTTCTGAGCATTAGAAAAAAATGATCACATCATCAGCATAGATGAGGTGGGAAATGTGTAAATTGGACTTGTGATGGTATCTATATTGGTGTTGGGAGTGTTTAGGGGAGTTGAGCACCCTGGAGAAATAGTCCATGGCCAAAATGAAGAGAGAGGGGGACAATGGGTCTCCTTGCTTTAGACCCTCAGTGGCAAAGAAGTTTCCCAAGATCGACCATTAATGAGTATGGAGTGGGTCGTTAGATTGGAGCCATCCGTGAATGAGATTACAAAATCGCCCGCAGAATCCCCTAACAGATAACACTTCCGAAGAAACTCCCAATGAAGAGTGTCATAAGCCTTCGTCGATGTCCGAGTTTATAAATGAGATTACCTCCTCTACAAATCTTATCCAAATCCAAAAGCATTTCTTGGGCCAGAAGAACATTATCAGTAATAGATCGACCATGAACAAAGGTAGATTGGTTAGGAGAGATAATTTTATCCAAAAGAGGCTGCAATCTAGAAACCAGGATCTTGCTAATGGTCTTGCTGATAACAAAAGTGAGACTAATTGGCCTGCAGTGATTCCAGGAGTAAACCTTAGCAGATTTAGGAATTAAGACTATGTTGGAATGGCTGAAGTAGTATGGAATGTTATGCCCCTGGAAGAATGTCTGGATTGAACAGATCACATCCATCTTTATAATGCTCCAAGTTTTCTTATAGAAGTCTGCGAGTGAATCCATCGGGACTGCAGCCTTTGGAACTATCAAGGGTGGAAAGGGCAGCCCGGATTTCCCGCTCATTAGGGGTATTACACAGATCAACATTTCTGATGAACTGGGCATCCTGATCAAACAATGATTTATCAAATTGGGTTCTCTCAGTCTGGGGTTGGCTGAGAATAGTTTTGTATTACTTGACAGCATCAAGAGCAATGGCAGTGTTATCAGTTAGTGGAATTCCATCAGTAGAAATGATATTGTGAATAGTATTGCATCTTCTCTTATGCTTGATATAAGCATGAAAAAATTTTGTGCTTGGAATTTCGATGAAGCTTCTGCACGAGGCGGCCTGACACGTGGTGACGGTGGAGCTTAAGAGCGGTGAGCTCGACAGAGGTAGCATGATCGAGTGCGAAGACAATTGGAACTGCCAACTCGAGAACATCACGTACACAGCGAAGGATGGCAAAGTGTCACAACTTGAACATGTTTTCATCCGAGGAAGTAAAGTAAGATTTATGATCATACCTGATATGCTAAAGAATGCCCCAATGTTCAAACGTTTGGATGCAACAATCAGGGGAAAAGGGTCTTCTCTTGGTGTTGGGCGTGGCCGTGCAGTCTCTATGCGAGCAAGAGCACAAGCTGTTGGTAGGGCTGCACCTGGCCGAGCTGCTCCTCTTCAAGTCAGGAGATAATCAAACTTTCGTCTATGTATTTTTGACTATCAAACTTTTAATATGCTGAATGTTGAAATTGCTTATTAAGTTGTTTTGATAGATTTTATTTTTCTGATCTAAATGTTCTGAGTATGTTTCGTCCTGAATATTTGTCTTAGTTTTAATCCTAAACTTGAATTGATCCAAAAGGAATTCGAGCAAATGAAGCTGAATGGAAGTTGGAAGATTGGAAGACTGGATGGTCGGCACGTTCTCATCCAATTAACGGATGATGGCGATTACGCCGAGTGTTCTAGAAGAATACTTCGAATAGACAATCGGGCGATGAATGTACTGAAATGGACGGTGGATTTTGACCATCGTACCGAACCTCCCATCATTCCAGTGTGGCTACGCTTCCCAGATTTACAGGTTCACCTTTATGATCAAGAACTTCTCTTTACTTTCGCAAAGATATATGGAACGCCAATCCACACTGATCCACCTACAGAGCATTTATCTAGACCTTCTGAGGCTAGAATATTGATAGAACATGACATTACGTTACCCTTTCCGAAAGAGCTATGGATTAGTACACAGCATCAGGGTTTTTGGAACCAGTAGAACTTGAACAGGTACCTCTTTACTGCACCCACTGCCGTATGTTTGGTCACTCTCACCAACAGTGTTACCACCTGCATCCGAATCTCAAACCTCCACGTACAAACACTACTGGGCCACACATTCCTGCGACGGATATACCCTCTTCCTCACTGCCTGTGATACTTACTGCTATGCCCACGTCCATGCCAGATACGGTGCAAAAGTCTACCGATACTGATTTGGAGCATGTTGATAAGGATCAATTTTTGGAGTATCAGGATGCGGCCGCTGCCCTTCCTTCTCTGCCTTCTTCCATTGGAGCTGCAATTACTGTGGAGGGTGCTCAGACTCCCCCCTTGACGTGCTTGAACAAAGGGAAGAAGCGAATACTCACATTCAGATGACGGAAAATGTGCATACTACTACCGAGATTTCAAACAGTAGCCTCATTACTACACTACACAGGCATTGGAACCTACCGCTGCACGTGCATTTCCTTTTATGGTTCAGACTGGCCAGTCTTCCTGGCAAGTGTATACCTCCCGGCGGAAGAAGTATGCTGGGGGTACTATGCCACTTGGAAATATAATGTATGATACCTTGGTCTCTTCTGGTAATGGAGAATCACTTCGCAGTTCGATTATCGAATGCGCTACACGTACCCGTGGAAGAGCGCAGCCTTAGCGATCTCGTAAATAAAAAATGTTTTATTTCCATGTTTTTCTATCGTCCTATCTTTCGTACCTTTAGTCGTGATCTTCGCCTTTGTTTCTTAGCGAGTATAGCCTCGCCTTTGGGCCCCCTCATATTATGATTTGTAACCCCTTTTATTTCAATGAAATAGCCCCTGGGGCTTCTTAATATATATATATAATATCATAAATAATAAAGATACGATGCCGTCGTCGTCGTCCCGCTCCGCTAGGGTTTTCTCCTGATGGCGAAACCCGCGGCGATTTTTCCACTGCGTCGATCTCGTCGATCGTCGGTCTCCGTGCGTCGCCCCCATCTTCGTCGTCCCACGAAGGAGCTTGCGGGGTCTCGGGAGCTCGCGTCGTCTCCCGGAGCTCGCGTCGTCCGTCTTCCTCGGCGGGCGGGTCGGGAGCTCGCGTCGCTCGGAATGTCTTCGTCCGTGCGAGCCACGGTCTCTGCGGTGCTTCATTGCGACCGGGGCTCGTCGTGTCTGACCGAACGACGCACCGCACGATCTCCTCGACGACACGGTCCTCTTAGCCGACCCCTCCCGTTGCCTCGCCGCAGTTCGCGACATCGGCCGGTTCTCGGACGCCTTCATGGCAGCAGAAATCGACTTTTGCGGGAGTGGTAGCGAGAATATCTCCTCCCACAAAAAGTTCCCGATCATCCGTTTTTTCCACAATCCTTTCACGATGCGGCGACGAGTAAAATCGAACAACATTTTATTAGGTCGGTTGGGGTAAAGGATGGGAAGCCGGCGGTTATCTTCACCGCCGCGGAAATGAAGGTTCTTATCGAGGAAGTCGAAGTTCACGCTAATCGGGAAATTCCGACTTGGTCATCCCAAAACGGATTCGGTCGAAAAGTTCTTCGAGGATCCGAATTTCATCGGAGGTCGGAGATCGGGAGTTTTGGATGGTAGACATCTACTTATCGAATTCAAAGGAAGAAGATTATGCAAGATTTTTCGCTCAACAATCGCTTCAGTCATTGGTACCTATACGAAGATTATTAAACGGACTCGGATTTTGACCCATCTAAGAAGCCTCCCGTTGTTCCTATGTGGTTCAGCATCCGGGACTTCCTTTTATTTGTGCCAACGTAAAGCTTTTATATAACATTAGTCAAACGCTTGCATATTCTCGAGAGTGGATTCGGACTGCATGATACAGTATCGCCCGATGGTGCGAGGGTTCGAGTTGAGAGGGATTTTACCCTCCCGGATGTGGATCAATTTGGATCACTGGACGAAGAAAGATGGGTTTTGGCAGAAGGTGGCGGTAGAGGATAAACCTCTTTTTGCCAGCATCGCAAAACGTTTGGGCACACTAGGGGCATTCTACATGCGCCGCACCCCTCAGGAAAAGGGCCTCTAGCCTTCTTTACTGCTCGTCGAGATTCTTCAACAAAGCGCCGATGCTACCCCGGTTCAAAAGGGAACACGGCACAATCCGAGCTCGACATAGCCGCTCGGGGCGACTCTTCATCCTACTCTGAGTTGCCTCTCCGGTGATTAAGACTCGTGCTTGCTGAACAAGCTGGTATGGTGACCCCCTCTCCTGCGGTGCAAACAGCTCAGGAGGCTACCATAGCTGTCGCTTCTGACCGACTCACCGGTAAGTGTTCGCAGATTCAGACATCAGAAGACGAAGCATCTGAAGAAGAAGAAGAAGATGAAGAAGAAGAGGCAGCGAATTGGCAGGTTTACACTTCTCGACGGAAGAAGAAGCCTGGCGATTCTCTTTTTGTTGATGATACTTTGATCACTCGTAGCAATGGTGCAGTACTGTTAAGAGTTTACTTTTATGGATCTCCGAGGAACGGAGCGAGAGCGACGACGTTCTTGTTCGTAGACATGGCTGCTTTTGTAATTTTTTGTTATGACCTTAAGTCTTCATTTTGTTTAGTCATGTATCGTATGGGTTGCGGCTTCGGTTTCGGGCCCATCCACAAGCTCTTGTATCTGTTTTATCTTAATGAAATTGGCCCTTTAGGTCTTTAAAATATATATATATATATATATATATATATATATATATATATATATATATATATATATATATATATATATATATATATAATATAAAAAGGGCGTCATTTAGGGTTTTCTGCTCTGGGTTCTATGGCGATTCAATGGTGATTTCCTCGATGCCGTCGTCTCCCTTTGCTTTCCTCCTCTGACGCGGGTTTGCTCCTTCCTCTCCTTCTTCCTCCCTCTTCTGATGACTCGAAGCTTCGCAGAGGCCGTCTTTAGCGGCCTGAGCTCGGGCTTGAAGAAGAATTCCTGCTTTTTCCCCCAAGCTTTCCACGATGCCTTGGAAGTTGGAGGTGACTACAAATTTATTAAGAAGCTTGGACGCAAGAAGAGGAGGCCGTCGCTTTTCCTTACAAATGAAGAGACGAATATTCTCGCCTCTTCTTATCGCTATGCTCTGGTCGGTAAATTTCTTTATGGTCACCCTAAAATTAACTCTATTCATAAGACTTTTGATCTCTTGAAGCTCTCGGGACCGTGGAAAGTTGGCGCGTTGGATGGGAGGCATGTTATCATACAGTTATCAAATGATATGGACTACACTCTAGTTTTTGAGCGTAAAGTGCTAAATATTGAAAATAAATTTATGAAAATCCTGAAGTGGAGTGTTGATTTTGATCTCAAGGCAGAATCTCTGATTATTCCGGTATGGATTCAATTCCCAGGGATTATGTATCATCTCTTTAACTACGAAATCCTCTTCACTCTTGTAGGCGGTTTTGGTAAACCTCTTCGTGTGGATAATCCCACCTTAGAGGTGATTAGACCTTCTGATGCCTATGTGCTTGTCGAAAGGGATGTTACCCAACCCTTTCCGAGGGAGTTTGGATTGGTTCTTCTCATAAGGGTTATTGGCAGCCTGTTATTGTGGGGTCTCATCTCCCTTACTGTTCACACTGCTCAATGTTTGGACACCGCCCTGCTAATTGTTATAAATTACACCCCAATTTGAGGCCACCTGCTGTGCATAGAAATCCAAACAGAACACAAGGTGGAGACCCCTCTCCTGTAACTACACCTTTGGCTCTTCCTATCCCCGCGGTTCCTCCTGTCCATCTTCCACAGGCTGTTTTTGCAAATGCTGATATTACACCCCCTCATCCTGATCAGTCCAACCTACACCTTAATGTTGAGGCGGAAACATCTCCCCTCGTTTCCGCCACTCGTGTTTGCTGCAGTTACACCCCGTCATCCTGTTGAGTCCAACCCACACCACAATGTAGTTGCAGTAGCCTCTCCAGTGGTTCCCTCTGTTGGCTCTGCACATGGGATACCTCCTACTGTTTATGCTGATGTTACACTCAATAATCCTGTTGAGTCGAACCTACTCTACACTGTTGAAGCAGCAGTCCCTCCCCATGATGGTTTTACTGATGTTACACCCACCCCTTCTGATATGTTGATCCTACACCCTACTGAGGTTGCAGCTTTCTCTCATGTTGACCCTCCTGATCCTCTTCAGGATGGAGGTTCTCAAGTTTCTGATCACAACTCTGATGTGGATGCCCCCTCAGTATTTCCAGTTCGCACTGAAGTTACTTCGGCATGCTTGGCCCCTCTCCCCACCTCCCCTACTCCACTCCTTGTGGTTAACACTCATCCTGCGGCATGTGATACTTTCCCTGTTGCTACTAACATACTTTGTACTTCTCCTCAATTTGATCTAGTTTTGGAGGCAGGCAATTCACTGGAAGCGGAGTGGCAAATTCAAAATTCAGTAAGAAGAAGGGAAGGAAAAAATCTGAGCTCTCACAACTTCAGATTGCAAACACTCCTGAGGTCACATATCATTCTGAGAATGAGCACTTACACCACCCCCTTAGGATAACTTCGAGGGGTGGTTTAAGGAATAATGTTTAAAATTTTAATCTGGAACATTAGGGGAGTGGCGGACCTCCATTTCCTTAATCGTCTCAAGCAGCTGATTAGGGTCCACAAGCCGGGTTTCTTTGCTATTTTGGAACCTCTGGTTTCCAGTAATAGAGAGAAAATCCTTAGAAAAATTTCAAATTTTCACCATTACTGTAGCAACAATAATAAGATACTGATTTTCTGGAAAAGAGAAGTACATGTTAATATAATTGGTGATGATGTGCAGTATGTTCTCCTACATTTTAAGAAAGAGGAATTTCAAGGATGGGCCACTTGGGCGTATGCCAGCTCCTTGTTACATGACAAAGTTTTGTTATGGAATAGGTTAATTCAGATGGGCAACACTATTACTGATAATTGGCTTGTTCGTGGAGATTTCAATATGATCATGTCCCCTTTGGAGAGGAGAGTTGGTGTTAAGAGCTGACACAAATCTGATCAATCGTTTTTGCATTCATATTTCTGACTCTGGGCTTTATGAACTGGGTTTCTCTGGATCCCCCTACACTTGGAGAAGAGGTTCTCTAATGCAAAGATTTGATCGATTCCTCGGGAATTCATCACTCATTATTTATTATAACATCGCCAGGGTGCAGCATCTTAGTCATGCTGCTTCTTATCACAATCCTATATTACTCACCTTGGCCTTTCATCATAAACCTACTTTTTCTCATTTCAAATTTCTTAATGTATGGGCTTCACCTCCCTCTTTTCTTTCTTTTATCAGGCAGGTTTGGACACCTGATGTGGCTGGTACTCCTTGGTACATTCTTGGGCACTTGCACAAAAAGGTGGCTAGGGGATTGAAGCAGTGGAATGTTGAGGTATTCGGTAATGTACATACTAAAGTTTTGGAAGCACAACATATTGTTGATGAGCTTGAACTCCAAATCATTGATAATGCATCCCTTGCTGATGAATTAATCACTGCACATAATAAGCTTCTTGAGGCTATATCTACTGAAGAAAATTTTCTAATGCAAAAGGCTAATGATGTGCATTTTTCAAATGGGGACCGGAGCACTCAATATTTTGATGCCACTGTTAAACATAGAAGAAATATTAATGCTATTCTCAAAATTGTTTCTGAGAACGGTGCTGTTCTCACAGATTCTTAGCAGATTGGCTATGATGCAGTTAATTATTACTTTACTCTTTATGCTGACAATGAACATGATACTTCTATAAGTGAAGAGCTTTTATGGGATCGGAGGACATAGTGGCTGAACTCAACATCTCTTACCCCCCTGATACACAGGAAATCTTCAATGCTCTCAAAGACATTCATTCCAACAAAGCCCCGGGTCCGGATGGGTTCACTTCCGGCTTTTATATCACTTGTTGGGATATTATTAAGACTGAGGTAACTCTAGTTGTGCAAAGCTTCTTCCTTGGTGATAATTCAGGTAAATATTTACTGCTGCTATGATTGTTTTAATCCTCAAGTCTTCCGATAAGACACACTGGAAAAACTTTCGACCCATTTCACTTACCACTATCATTTCTAAGCTCATAAGCAAGATCCTCATTGATAGACTGCAACCTCATTTAGCTAATATTATTTCTCCTCAGCAATCTGCTTTCATTAAAGGTCGTGATATTACTGATAATATCCTTTTAGCCTAAGAGATTTTAGAAGATCTGGATAAAAAGTGCAGAGGAGGGAATCTTATCCTTAAGCTTGATTTTAGGAAAGCTTTTGATACAATTAATTGGGACTTCATTATTAATGTGCTGAAAGCTAGGGGTTTCAATGCTTCCTTTTGTATGCTTATCAAAAGGTGGCTTTCTAATAATCATTACAGTGTATTAGTTAATGACCAGTTATACGGTTTTTTCTCTGCTAATAGGGGCATCGAGCAGGGTGACCCCCTATCTCCTACGATTTTCATCATTACACTTGACTATTTTTCTAGGCTGTTGAATAAAATGCAGCTTACTCACCCCCACACTCAATTTTCTCATAAAGCTAAGATTGTTGTTAGCCAACTTGCCTATGCTGATGATTTTATTGTTTTTGCTAATGCTTCTAAACCCTCCATAAAAATTTTAATGAGGACCTTTCAGGATTTCCAAGCCTACTTGGGCTTGACCTTCAATACTTTCAGTACTGACAAATGTCAGCTACTCTTTGGTAAACAAGTCCGGGCCTCTACTATCACTTAGGCTACCGTACTCACTGCTTTTCATAATTCTTCCCTACCCCTGAAGTATCTTGGTGTGAATTTATTGAGGGTGAGGGGGGGGGGGGATTAAGCAGACACAGATGAATGAGGTTATTGAAAAAATTAAAATCAAAATTGATGATTGGAGAAATGTATTTCTTTCTAACGGGGTAGGCTCACACTCCTATCTAGTGTGCTCCAAAGTATCCCTCTTTATGCTTTGCGGGTTTTTAACCCCAAGAGAAGTGCCTTAAAGGTGTTAGAAAAGCTTTTCAATAAGTTTTTGTGGTCGGGTGGGCTTGCTAAGAAGATTTGACTCTCTTGGAGCAAAGTCTGTAAACCTACTAAATCTGGCGGCTTGAGTTTCAAAGCTTTAAATCACATTGTGGAGGTTAACATGGCCAAGTTATGGTTTAAATTTCGTATGGGCACTTCTCTGTGGTCTACTTTTATGCACCAAAAAATATTGTTCCTCTTCTCACCCTTCACTTGTGAATTGGAAAGTGGGGGATTCCAAAATTTGGAAGGTCATCCTCAATGCTAGATCTGTGGCTAAGCAATTTATTTTTTGGGAGCTGGGTGATGGTTGAATTTCGTTCTGGCTTGACAGTTGGGGGATAGCTAACCTAATTAACCATCCTCCTCCTCACACTGATCACCTCACTGTTGCGGATTGTTGGAATCAGGGCTCTTGGGATGTTGGGAAGCCGTAGTGTCGTTGTCGGGAAGCGATTAGCTGCTCAGTTGCTTCTACTCCTATCGGTTATAACCAGCAGGACACCCCGCATTGGAAGAAATCTTCCAACCTCTCTGTCAGCCAAATGATATATGCAAAGTTACATACTTTTCCTGACTGGTTTTGGGGCCCCATGATTTGGCATAATTACGTCTCTCCTTCTATCTCATTTTTTCTCTGGAGATATTTCTCCTCTACACTCCCATTAGATGACATTTTAAAGCTGAAGGGGCTGAAATTAGCATCAATTTGCCCTCTTTGCAAGAATGCTTAGGAGGGTCTTTTGCATACTTTCTTTGATTGTTCTTATTCTAAGGAGGTTTGGAAACAGATTGGTTTGAACTTTGGTATAACTTGGTGTCACACTAGCACACTTGTTAACTACCTTTGAGAATGGAAGCAAGTCATCGATTTAAAAGCTGTCTCTCCTTCCTTTCCACTAGTTGTCCTTTGGTTCCTTTGGGAAGCTAGAAATGGTCATAAGTATGATAATTCTCCTCCCTCCTCTTTAATCACTGCTTCTTATGCCATTGCTTATTATAATAAGGCTTTTAAAGCCTCTACTCGGGCTTAATCCGCTCGTGAGAAAAGGTAGAATCCTCGCTTTAGTTTGTTGGCAGCCCCTCCAACCGGTTGGGTCAAGGTCAACGTGGATGGGAGTTGGACTGACCAGTATGCTGCTGTTGGGGGTATTCTCAGAGATCATATGAGGAAGCTCTTGTGTTACTTTACCTCTCCTGTTGCTGCTGATACTCCTCTTTCTGCTGAGTGTTGCGCAGTTTTCCTTTCTTTAAAAACTACTATCTCTTTCAAATTTACAAGGCTTTATGTGGAAATGGACTCAAAGGTTCTCTATGACATTTTGGTGGGGGTTCTGCCTCCACAATGGGACTTACTTTGTTTGCTTAAAAGAAAATTAGAGATTGAATTGCCTTGCATCGAATGAGTATTGAGTGGCGTTTCATAAATAGAGAAGCCAACTCCCTTGCGGATTGGTTAGCTCGACATTCTGATGATCTTCCTTTTGTAGGTTTATTTCCACCTTCCCCTCTTCATCTCCTTCTGATTGGGGACGCTATGGATTTGCCTTATATTCATTTATAAATGTTATTTGGTGTATCTCATTATTACTATGTAGGCTGTTAACTACTTAGCAGACATGGTGTGCTGGCGGAACAAGCTATCTGGTTCTCTTTTACTGACTTGCTTGGCTACTTTACCATGCATCATCCGGAATCATTGCTTCTCTACTCTTTGTGTTCGGTTTTCCCACTTTGTCTTTTTTGTTTTGTTTGTACATGTCTTTTTGGGTATACTTCCAGATTGATATACGAGATTACATGTATTTTTGGAGATCATTTTTCTTTTTTGCTTTTGCGTGGAGTTGCTAATGTGGAAAAGGAAACCTCTAGGATTTTTTTCTTTTACTGTTAGTTGAGGATACACTTTTCCTTCCCAATTTTGTAAATTTCAATTTTATTAACGCGTAGGGAGCCACAAGCTGGTCCTTTCCCAATATATATATATATATATATATATATATATATATATATATATATATATATATATATATATTTGTTAAGTCTAAAGGTAAATTAAATTTATGTAATTAAATCAAATAAAAACATTACTTAAAAAATTAATAAACAAGAATATTTAACATTAATAACTAGGTGCTTATTTAGAAGAGGTGGGAGCAAGGGAAACATTAGTTGTCCATAATTCAGGTGTGCACTTCTATTATTCAACTATAATATCATTATGTTTCTGCTAAATCAATTACGTGAATAGTCATTGTTATTCTTTAAATTCAATGATATAATTTTATTTTGATTTATGTGCTCTTTTATATTAGTCATAATATTGTGAACGTTATAAGTTTTTCAACAAGATTAAATATT